>VMDR010030211.1:0-12460 GCA_007922815.1 Macrotus californicus
CTTGATATTTTAATTTTGATCTCCCTTTGTACTAAGAATCCCATACAGCCACAACTTCAAGGACAAGAAGACAAGCTGTTTGAAAGCAGAGAACCATGTCTTATTTATCTCCA
Organism: Macrotus californicus; assembly: GCA_007922815.1. Lineage (NCBI taxonomy): Eukaryota > Metazoa > Chordata > Mammalia > Chiroptera > Phyllostomidae > Macrotus > Macrotus californicus. The sequence goes on from VMDR010030211.1 coordinate 114, forward strand.
CATGTTTAGAATCTAACACAGAATTATTCTTAACAAATGTCTATAAAAGTGAAAAATCATAATCACTCCAAGAGCCCTTATCTGGGTTAAACCCCTTTACTAACATGTAGACTGCAGACTTTACAGTTTTACTGAGCAGTATTTTTCCATGTATGACATTGTGGGTTTTACCTACCCTATGATCCAACAGGCTGCACAGTGAAGCACTTTAACATGTTCTTGCTATGTGACATTTTTGAGGAGAAAAGAATAAAATCTTAAAGACACAAAAACCTGGCTCTCAAAACATAGTCATGTTCTCTTAAGTATTTAAATCCAACATGAGACCATTAACTTAAAAAAAGTTTATTATCCAATTTTCTTGGCAGTCAGAGGAAACCTAATACAGAAGCAGAAATTGGCAACCAGACCTTGGCCTACTTAGTGGTAATATTTTGTAAACCACTTTTCTTTATAACTATTCCCAGAATGGAACTCTTTGCCTGAGGTTAGGAAAACCAACTGAAAGTATTCATAGAATCTCAGATCTCAAGTTCTGACAATTACATGTATTTGCACAAGGTGAATATTGGGGCGGAGGGGAGGGCAGGAAATGGCTTTACAAGCGGTAAGGAAATCTAGCTGAAGAACAGAAAGGAATTTAACATTATTGGACATCTACCTTGTGTCTGAGAGTGTGTGAGGATCATTCAAACACATTATCTCATTTAGTTATGACAACCTAAACTGGGATAGGCATTGTTATAGGAATTGTCTTTTAGGGTCAAACTGAAATAAGTTATAAAAGATCACTGACATTGCATATTGGGTTCCTAGGAAGCAGACCCCGAGATGGAGAGGCATGTTCAGAACTGTAGACAGTATTCCCAGGGTCAAGACTTGGAGGAAACCAGAAGGAAGCAAGATAGGGCCGAGTGAGGAGTTGGGCTTCAATACAGTCTCCATGAGGTCTCAGTTGATCCCATGGGGGAGCTCTACTGTACCCGCTTAAGCAATAACACTTAAGAAGGGCAGGGTTTTTTTTTTACTACCATGACAACCAGCTGGGTGCAGTCCACAGCACTTGAAGCAGCTGGAGGAAATAAGCTCTTTAGTCCCGAATAGGGACCTGAGCAACACAGCGCAGGGCCTGCTGTAATCAAGCAGCCTTGAGTAACAAGGCCGAACATGAACACACCTCTGACCCCAAAGCCCGTGCACTTTTCCACTGTGCTTGCCTCAACAGGCAATCAGCCAGCTGGTTACCTATTTTAGAAAATAGTAAAAAAAAGAAAATATTTTGCATTCCGGTTCTGAAAATATAGCCTTGGTGTCTTACATCATAAGAATTTTCCAAGTTTTATGTAGATAATTCAACTTTGGATCTATAGTATGTTTTTTATGATTAACACTTTTTCTAAGGTTATCTACAAAAATGTTCTTATTTCTTAAACTAAATTCAACAAAAACAATAAGTATGCTAAAGACAAAATATACTCTATTTAGGCGGTTTCATTAGATAACTTCCAAATGCTTCATCTTAGAATTCAGGAATAACTGAGTAGCATAATTTGTGTCAGATATGTGTTATTCATTTTTAAATATATTTGATCACCTAAGGCCTAATGGTTAAGTACAGATATTGGTTCAGAAGTTCCAGGAGAAAAAGATGTGCAAGGATGCATAAAGACTTAATGAAACTCATAGGCCTCTCACCTTGATATGGAAGTCTGAAAACTACTTAGAGCTAAAACTTACTCATGTTCTTGAACTTGAAAATATTTGTGTTGAAGATAAGCATCTGTCCACTCAACGAGTATTTACAGAGCACCTATGGTGTGCGAGGATCAACCTTCAGTACTCTAAGCACCCACCTCGTGACTTAGGTTTTCCAGAGAAATTTGACTGGCTTTCTAGCTACATCAAAATGATACCTTCTGGCTGCCTTGTTTTAGAATAAGCAACCACTCTAGGTAAAAAGTGAAGCCAAATATCCTTGTCAAATTTTTATGTATAAATACAAATATAATGTATAATACATAATTTATATCTAACGTTTGGATGGTATAAAGTTCTACAATTTATGTTTAGGGAAACCAAAAGGACTGGCATTTCTGTTACTATCTTCTTTTCAAGTCAGCATAAGAAAAAAGCAAGTCATGTACTCCAAAGCATACACTGAAAAGGATTAAAATTAAGGACATCTGGAATAATATGTGGCGTTATATTAAAATTTAGGCCTGCCCTCTACCACAGTATCCCCACCCCAGGCACTTATATGTTTCCTCCCCTCTGGTGCAGTGGTCCTCATAGTGTGGCCCCTGGGCCAGCCAGCATCAACCTTACCTGGGAACCTGTTAGAAATGCAGACTATTGGGTCCCTCCTCAGATCTACTAAATCAGAAACTCTGAGGGTAAAGCCCATGGTTGTAAGATTATACATTAGACTGCTTTTAAATTTCCATTTAATAATTGTTTATTTGGGGTCAAACAACAAATGATGTACATTATTTAACCTTGGTCAATGGCATTTGCGCATCATGTATCATGATCTAAAAATATATTTACATGATGTTGCATATTATGTGTGTTGGGCACAATTGTGTTTTCACAAGTTCTCCAGGCAATTCTGATGCATGCTCAAGTCTGAGAATCACTGCTTCAACTCATTATCCATTAGTCCTGCCCTAAAGAGAAACCTGGTATAATCCACAGCAATAGATATCAATAGTGTATTCCTCTTTCAAGAACAAGAGGCAAACAAAGATCTAAGAATTCTTGGCAGCACAGAGCATATTTTGGCATTTTCAAACAATGAAGTACCTCAACTACAGTAGCAAATTCTGCATAAAAACACTGGGGTTTGGGTCCCTGCTCTTTAACTTCCTGGCTGTTGCTTCTTAGGAAATCACTTAACCTTTCCAGTAATTTTTTTCCTCGTCTGGAAAAGGAGGGCTTTGCCTTGAGCATCTTTATGGTGACTTATAGCTCTTAAGTTATGTGATTCCAAGCGTCTCACTCAATATGTGTATCATTAGCATTTTGCAGATACCCATTTTACAAGTTTTTCCATTTCATGTTGTTACTCAAAAGCATATCAAAACGCTTACAATTCAGTCATAAGAACACAACCCAATTAAAAAGTGAGCAAAGGCTCTGGATAGACATTTCTCCAAAGAAGATATACGAATTGCCAATAAGCACAGGAAAGATGCTCGACGTTATCCACCATCAGGGAGATGCAACTCAAAGTCACAATGAGTCAGCACCTCACACGCACATTAGAATGGCTTTAATAAAAATGACTGACACTAGCAAGTGTCGACGAGGATGCAGAGAAACTGGAACACTGACACACTGCTAGTGGGAGTGTAAAACGGTGCAGCTGCTTTGGAAAATAGTTGAGCAGCTCCTCAAAAGGTTCAACTTAGACTTCCCATTTGATCCAACAATTCTACTCCTAGGTATATGCCAAGAGAATCAAAACCATATGTCTACATAAAAAGCTGTACACAAATGTTCATAGCAGCATTCTTCCCAATAGCCAAAAAGTGGAAACACTTCAAATAGCCATCAACAATGACTGGATAAATAATATGTGGTGTATCCATACCATAAAGTATTCTCTAAAAATAAAAAGGAATAGAAGTAGGGATATGTGCTATAATACGGGTGAACATCAAAAATGTTACACTAATTGAAGGAAGACAGGCATCAAAGACTGCATATTGCATGATTTCACTAATGTGAAGTGTCCAGAATAGGCAAATCCATAAAAACCCATAGATGCAGGTAGCAGATGCATGGCTATCTAGGGCTGCAAAGGCTGAGGCAGAATGAGGGTCGGAGGTGACTGATAAAGGGGAAAGGGACTCTCTGGCGATGTTGAAGATGTTCTGAAATTGGCTGCTGTGATGGTTGCACAGCTCCGTGAATAAACTGCAAATCACTGAATTGTACGCTTTTAAATGGATGAGCTGTACAGTATGTGAGCTATACCTCCATCAATCTATTACCAAAAATCAAAAGCGTATCAGAACTTTCTCCCCTGCTCCATTTCTCCTCTCGTCATATCAAGTGGCCATCAGTAAAACACACACTAATGCCTCTATGACCTGTGATAGTCTGAATGAAGTGCCACCTACCACACCTCATTCTTTATTTTAATGCTCAGGCGAGGTATTGGAGGTGGTGTAGGTTGGCCAACACATGATTCTATGTTACTTTTATTCAAACCCAGACTCCTAAAAAAAAAGGCATTCACAAAGATAAGTGCTAGATGCTGGCTCTTTTTTTTATGACACAGGAAATGACCGCTGCAAATTAATGGCATGCTTTGAATTGGGCATAAACAGGATATCCACAGAATGAGAAAACATTTATCAATTCTTTCTTTAATCCTTGAACTCATTCAGTGTGCCTTCCAAAAAGGAATGTGAGGGGTTTGCAAAAAGGCAACTTTATCTTATCTGAAGCTCACAGGCTTTTTAAGTTTTATACACACACACACTCCCAATGGTGCTTTGAAAACCCTTGTGAAATTATACACATGAACATAAACAAAAACCTAGGAAGCAAACTCCTAAAAGACTACAATGATGGATCTAATCAAAATCATAAACTGGGCCTTACAGAGCATGCCAAATGTCTGTGGCAATTATCCGTAGATGTTTTATTTGCTTGAGCTTAAGGTGGACCAAAGGGCATTCATTGTGAAAATCTCTATGACTAATTTTTCCTTAATCAAATCGGGAATGTAAATTTTCTTTCCTAATAGCACAGGAACAGAGCACATGGTTTTCATTATGTTGAAATAGAATGGACTGTGGATACATGAGGCTATTTTGGAGATCTGGGCCAAATGGTATTTTAAGATGTTGGGAGCTACTAAGAATTTGTGTTATGTTTAACTTCATGTTAGAGTGAAACAAAATCTTTAAGATGTGAGAACATAAATAGTTGATTACTGCTAGTTAACTATAGCCTAGCTCATCAGACTAAACAAAAATCATATCTTTAGAGACGGCTCTTTGTGTAATTGTTAAATATGAGGGAACGAGGGGCTGCTTTAAGCAGCTGCAATTTATGTTTATGGAAATGTAAGCAGGCATACATTTTTTCATGTAACTCCAGGAACATACTCAAGGGGGCTCCATAGGTACCAGTTTAAGAATTGTGAAAACGTAAAGAAAGAACCAGGAGTACAGCGACACACCCACGGCCATAACGAGAAAAGTCTGATAACAACAAACGCTGGCAAGGATATGAAAAAGTTGAAATTCTTATACATTGGCAGTTTCTTAAAAAGGTAAACATGCATCTACACTGTGACCCAACAATTCCATTTCTGGGTACTTACCCAAAAGAAACTAAAACATGTGTGTATACGAAATCTTGTGCAAGACTGTTCTTGGTCTTAATTGCAACAGTTAAAAACTAGATAGAACCCCACAGCGACAGCAGTATGGATAAATAAGCGGCGGTAATCTCATACAATGAAAACTCATACAGAAAAAATGAACGAATGTACCTCTTATAACCACAACAATATAGCTAAATTTCAAACATCAGGCTGAATGCAAGAAGCCAAACACAAAAAAGTGTAAAGTTCTTGAACAGGCAAAATCATCATACAGCAATAGAAATGAGACCAATGGCTGCTTCTGAAGGGGGAGATGGACTGCAGGGGGTGCATGCGATCTTCCTGAGTGTTGGAAGTGTTCTCTGTCTGGACAGAAGCATAGGTTACAGAGGTACATGCATTTGTCAAAATTGATTCAACTGTGTGCCTAAGATTGGTGTTTCCCTTTACGTAAACTCTATCTCAATAAAATACAATTTTAGAAAACAGAGATAAATTGAGGATCTGCAAGTATTTGTAAAAGTAAGAGAATTCAGGCTTTTTACTACATATTCAGGCAAGCAAAAGCACAGGAAGAGATGGCAAGTGTTGCTTCTTTAAATCAAAGGCATTATATTTGAATGTAAAGCTGTAGACATAAAGGATAACACCTCCAGCAGAAATGTGACTTTGTACCTTTGCAGAGTTATTTAGCATTTTCCTACATTTTCGTCTGATTTTCATGAAGGAGGCAGTATGGTCACCCCCTCACCCCACCATTGTACAGATGAGAAAACTGAGGTTCGGAGAAGTTAAAGGTTTTACCCAAGGTTACCTAGTCCATTTGTGGCATAGGTAGGACCAGAACCCTTATTTTCTAAAGGAAGTTTAGTGCTCATTTTACCTTCACTCTTTTAGAGACGGAAAAGTTACAAAAGCCAGGGAAACACATGAGTTAGATTCCTGAACACAGATATTATTTAATGAATTAAAAGTCCAATGTTTCTGATCAACACTATTAAGAGCCCCCAGAGCCCCTTGTTTTTAGGACTCAGTGATACTTGGCTCACTAAAAAAGCATGACTGAACCACGCCAACAACTCCCTGGGTTAGTTTGAATTTCTCTGTTACTGAGATCAAGCTTCACTAATGAAGGGCACACATAATTAAGAGGCACAGGTGAATCAGGCAGAGGTGCAGGGCTTGGAGTGTGACTCCCCAGGTCCTTTCTTCCTGCATCCAACATGCACCGTCTGGCCCAAAGCAATGATGAGTTCTCCAAAGAGATTTGTGGGTTACCTTACAGCAGGGAGAATTTAGGCTATGAATCATCTTCATTTTATATCCAGATCATTATATGACTTAAATGAAATCCTCCAGGGAGCCACACTTCATAAATCCATAGACTCTAAATTAGTTTTCCGTGAGCAATCCTAATCCAGGGTCATTCCTGCTAAAAACATTCCAGAGGTGGAGACTGTCCTTCTAGCCAATATTATTAGCTTATTTACCAAGAGGCCAATTATCAGCACATTCATAAAGAGATTATATCGAACCATCCTCTGAGTTTCCAAGTTTTAACAACTCTAACCTCTTCCATCTGTTTTCCCCAAACCTAGAGGCTGTAGTTGCATCCTGTGATTGCTTCCTTTCTAATGCCCCAGTGTTCTTTTTTTTCAATTATGTAATTAACAATTCTTTTTTTTTTTTTTTACTTTTATTAGTATTTATTTTATGCTGAATTTACTCCTGGGCCATAAGCTTTTGTTTCTTCAGTTTCTTCTGGGATATCTTTTTCTTCTGGGCAACCTCCTCTTCTGGTTTAGGCACAATCTACTCTTTTTCGGTGAGGATCATCTCAATGTGGCAGGGAGAGCTCATGTACGGGTTAATCCTCCCATGAGCCCTGGAAGTTCTGCACCGCACCTTGGGAGCCTTGTTCACCTGGATGTGCTCCATGACCAGAGAGTCCACATCTAAACCCTTAAGTTCAGTATTGCTCTCTGCGTTTTTAAGCATGTGCAGCAAAAACTCAGCACTCTTTTTGGGCCACCGACCCTGTGTCCAGCCCCACTGTTTAGCCTGGGCACACCTGCCAACTCCACCATTGTATCGACGGAATGGGACACACTGCTTCTTTAAAGTGACATCTTTCAGATACTTGGTGGCTTTTCGAATATGCATACCCTTGATGGCCTGGGCAGTTTCACGAGTGTTCTTAAAGTGAACACAAAGATTTGAACCTCCTGATTTGCATGATTTTGTGGGGTTTTCTGGGTCAAGCGAATAGCGAACCATCTTCAGGGGTCACCTCTGGTCGCTTACGGGAAGAGGAAGCGTAATTAACAATTCTTTACACAAAATTCTCTCCATTCAGGTGACTTGCATGCTGTCTTCCACCATCCATTTTGGTCTCCACTCTCCAGTCATGTCCTCCGTTTGCCTCCATAAGGTAAAGTAGGTGGGACCATCCCTCCCCTTTATACACATGCTACTTAGGTTAGCATTGCTATTATTTGGGCTGTGGGGGTTCTGGAAAGGAAGCTGAAGATTATTTAACTAGTGCACTCTAGACCTTGCTCAAGCCCCAGACTCTGAGTATTCATAATTTGGTATATGTTATTTTTCAACAAATTTATTGAAGTATGACTGAGGAAAAATAAACTGCATCCCTTCAAAGATACAATGTGATGCATTTTGGCACCTGTGTGCACCTGGGAAACCACTGACACAATCAACATATGGAGTATTTCCTTCCACCACCAAACCTGCCTCATGCCACTTTTCAGTCCATCCTTCCCTCTGCCCTGGACCCTGGACAACCAACTGCTGATCTGATTTCTGTCACTATAAATTTGTCTGCATTTCCTAGGATTCTAAACAAATGGAATCTCCTGTGTCTGGCTTCTTTCACTCAGCATGATGATTTCTCAAAATTTTCATTCACTTATCAATCATTCCGTTTTTTTAATTTTTAAGTAATCATCCATCGTACAGATATACCATAATTTGTTTATCTATTCAAATGCTCCTTCACATTTGGGTAATTTCCAATTCGGTGTTATTATGATTAAAGCTGCTACAAGTACTTGTGTATAATTCTTTGTGTGATAAATGCCTAGACATAAAGATATGCCACTTTTGTGTTTTATTAACTTTATTGAGGTGACATTGGTTAATAACATTATACAAATTTCAGGTGTATAACATAATTCAACATTTATGTACTCTATTGCATGCTCACCACCTGAGGTCTAGTTTTCTTTGGTTACCATATCTTTGACCTCCTTTACTCACATTGCTCTCTTCCCACCTCCCTTCCCTTCTGGTGATTTTATGCTGTTTTTAAATTGATGTGTAACATACATAAAGTGCCTAAATCATAAACATACAGATTGATAATTTCTTATATCATATGCACCTGTGTAACACCACCCAGATTTAGATTTACAAAATTTCCAACACACAGAAGTTCCCTCTGGGCCTTTTCTCAGCAGACCCCTGCAGAGGTCATCACTATTCTGATTTCTGTCTCCATGGATTAGCTTTGCTGTTTGGGGACATCATATAAATGGAAATACAGGGTATGAATGCACCCTTCTGTATCTGGCTTCTCTTGCTCAACACATGTCTATGAGATTCATCAGAGTTTATTCTTTTTATTGCAGTTCTGTGTTGCATTGTATGACTATACAACTTATTTATGTATTTATGTATTTATTTATGTATTTATCCCCTTGTTAATGGACACAGGGTTGTTCCCAGTTTTCTTTCTCTTATGAATGTAGCTACTATGGACATTTTTGTATGTGTCCTTGGTGAACATATAATCTAGTTTTTCTTGACCCAGGGATGGGATTATTGGATCAAGAGGTAGGTTTATGTTTCGCTTTCCAAAGTAACTGTATCAATTTGCACACCTACCACCAATGTATGACAATTCCAGTGATTCCATATCCTCATCAATTCTTGGTATTAAAGGTCTTTTCAATTTTAGTATTTCTGTTATATGTGTCGTGCAATCTTGTTGTGGTTTTGATTTATATTTCTCTGGTGAAAAATTACGCTGAAAACTTTTCATACACTTACCAGTCATGTGAATGTCCTCTTTTGTGCAGTGTCTGCTCAAGGATTCTGCCTGTGTTTAGTTGGGCTATTTGTCTTTTTATTAGTAATTTGTATATTTGGAATATAAATCCTTTGTTAGATACATGTATGACAAATATCTTCTTTTAGTCTTTGGATTGCATTTTCACTTTCTTAAGTGTTTTTTGATTAAGAGAATTTCTTAATTTAACAAAGTCTAATTTATCACCCTTAGCTTTGACAAGTGCTATTTGCATCCTCTCTACAAAATCTTTGTCTATTGCAAGGTCACTTAACATTCATTTAAGATGATTTACTTATATAAATTTTCAGGGGTTCAAAGGCCAGTGTTCACATCTTGTATGATGAATCTTGGGCCCTGTGCCCTAGTAGACAGCCTTGACATTGTACGTGAGGGGAGAAGGGGACTCTTACAAAATAGGAAGCAAGGAAAGCAGTTTGGGGCAAGAAGACAGAGACAGAGCTCAAGAGAGAAGGAAGGTGGGGAAAAGTGGAAAGACAGGATGGAGAGAAGCAGAGAGAGAAAAAAAGGGAAAGGGTGAGGAGGGGAAGGGATATCTTCCCAACCTGAGCAAAGTGTGCCTCTATCTCAGAAATCTCAGCTCTCTGGCCAGGTAGGGCTCAGACAAGTGGGCAGGACTAAAGCCTGAGAACCCGAAACAAATCAGAAGTTCCTCCTCAGTCCTCTCAACACCACCTTCCCTCTCTATGCTCAAGCCAGTAAGTACTTACCCTTGAGTAAGATTTTTTAAAACATTGGCTAAACTTGTTATAACAAATCTTTATTTCTGAAGGATGTGCTAAGACATCATTATATTCATGTTTACCTAAGGACAATCTAGGTTATGACCATAATCCAGAAATTAACACTGACAAAATGTGTGGAAATTGTAAATGTGGGCTTTGGAGTCACATAAACCTAGGGGCTATTATTTACCCTCTTCTTTCTGTGGGCAAGTTAATCAACTTCTGTTGGACTCAGTTTCTTTCATTCAGTTATTCAATAAATATTTATTGAGTACCTATTATGCACCATCACAGAGGATTAGTATCAATTAGTTTCAATCACAGAGGATTAGTATATAAAGCAAACAAAAATTCTTTACCCTCATGAAGCTTTTCTTCTAATAGGGGAAGCAGACAATAAACAAGATGAAACAATAATGGTAATATATTATAGAGAGACACATAGCAGTAAAAAGTGAGAACATTCTGGGTGTATTTTGAAGGTAGAGGCAAGAGAATTTATTTCTGTACTCAATGTTGAATATAGGAGAGAAGGAAGGAGTATAAGAAGTCAAGGACACCAAGGTTTGTAGCCTGAGCAAATGGAAGAATAGAGCTGCCATTACCTGGGATGAGAAGATTTGCAGGAAGTACTAGATGAGCTCATTGTGGGGAACATTCCATTTTAGATGCTATTAGACATCCAGAAGGAGATGTCAAGTAGGCAGCTGACTATTCAAGTTCATGGAAGAGGTATAGATTGGAGATATAAATTTGGAAATCATCAATGAATAAATAATATTCAGAGCCATAAAACTAGATGAGATCATCCAAGGAGTGTTTATAAAAAAAAGAAGACAGAGGCCCTGGGCAGGTAGCTCAGGTGATTAGAGTGCCCCAATACACCAAGGCTGCAGGTTCTGTCCCTGGACAGAATCACATGCAAGAATCAGCCAATGAATGCATCAATAAGTGGAACAACAAATTGATCTCTCTCTTTCTCTTTCAAAAATCAAGAAATAAAAAAATAACTTAAAAAAGAATACATCAACATTGCTCTGCTCATAGGGATGTTGGTGACATAGGGATGTGTGCTTGTGCGTGTGCGATGAGGTTTAGCTGGTTTCACTGGATTATACTAAGAGTTGTATTTGCTGAGAGCTTAGTATGTCCCACATGCTGTGCTAAGACTTTCTAGCCCTTAACTTATTTAATTTTCTAGTAAGTGAATTATTTTCACCATGTTAAGATGATAATAAGAAAGTTTATATTTACCCAACATCATAGAATTAGTAAGTGATAAAACTAACACTTGAACCCAGAACCCATGTTCTTAAAACCTATAGACTTTACCTTACATAACCTAATATAAAAATCAAATGCCTGTGGTCACGATGAGCGCGTAATGAGATGCCCCCTCACACACATACACTACTTGTCATCCTGTGCCTTGGACAATAATTTGTTTGACCAACCTCAGCTTTGAGAGCATAAATTTCAAATGGGCATGTTAATAATTATAATGACTCTTCTACCCAATTAACAAAGCCATCATGAGGGCCAAATGAGGTAATGTCTGAAGAAGCAGATCATAGCTCTGTACTTGTTAGAGGACATTTATTGCTATCACTTCAGAATGAGCCCTGGTTTTGTGAATATGATCGAATCACATCAGATGTGTTCTGCTTGTGAAATGTACAGCCCAATTGTGCAGAAGTATTGTATTGCAGAGAAATGCTATTCTTTGTGTGAGGTGTTTGACTTTGACTTAGGACTAATATTTCAACAACTGGCTGCTCAGAAACTAGAACATAAACTGAAATATGTGTATAAATAAAAATAGAAAATTGCTAAAATGGCAAGAATTTTTTAAATCAAGGGGTTGAATGGTTTCTTTTTTCCAGTTCCATTATTCAAATATCTCAACATCCAATTACCTTTTAAGTTTACGAGCTACTATAAAAGCATTTTCATTGGATAAGTATTTGCTTCCCTTATTTCTTGATTTTAATGTTAGAAAATATTTCTGTATATACTATTCATTCCCATAGCTGGAGGGAATGTGGACCAGGATCTAAAATGCCCATCCTGTGTTTTTTAAGGGATAAAAAACAGAGAGGCAAAGTTGGAGTTTGAAGTCAGAATACCAGCATTAAGTTCTGACACACTGGCTAAACCTTTACAAGTTTTTCAA
>VMDR010030212.1:0-12452 GCA_007922815.1 Macrotus californicus
GCTAAAAATTTCCTAATAACATTAGCACATACATTTCAGTATTCATAACACAATTCATTTGAATCCCTAATAATTACTTGACTTCTTAAGAAACCACAACTACCTTCAGAAAATAGGTGCCTTCTTTACATTCTTCTCACACCTTAGGTACCAAACCAACTTGCATTTGTCATTGCTGACTTGCTTTTACCAATCAATTTCTATTCTTTTTTAATTGCATATTTCACTAAGCTTGCCTTTATTTAGCAACTGCTACCTTAAAGCTTATTATTATAGCACCTCAGTCTGTTAAATAACGTCAACATCCTTCCTGTCACCTCGGCACTTCTAATCCCCCTCCTCACAGCCCTCTCACTGAATGAAAAGCAACGCGTTTTCCGTTGGAAGCCTTGAATGAATAATTCATTGGGAAAAATCATCCGTGTTGTGCATGTTCAGGAGACAGAGCACTTTTCTTGTCAGTCACAATGGCTTGGGTCGGACTAAGTGCTGTTCGGTGTGTGCTCAGAGTGTGCTGCTGATGGCAGGCTGCAGAGATTGCCTGCTGTGTTAATCCCAGCCATCCTTCTCTGTCTTCGTTGACAGGAAGATTAAGATTCAGGGTCTCATTTGGTTGTTGCAGTTAGACTCTATTTCACTTGGTTGTTTCAAGCCTTCCTTTAAGTTACCAACACATCCTCATCAGCATTCTCTCAAGCACTGTGAAATTCTGACCTGGAGTAATACTCTCCTGGGGCAGCATCATATAGAGAGAGAATGGCCTTTCACCCCAGACACACTTGGGTTTGAGTTCTGCATCAGCCATTCATGAACTTGGTGGTTTGAGCAAGTTACATAACCTTGATGAAACTGAATTCATTTGTTTGGAGCACAGAAGTGATCATTGCTACAGCATAGATTATGTGTGTGTGTCGATGTGTGGATTCTAGAAGGAACTATTTTATGGAAGCACACCAGCCCTATGCCTGGAGGATGACAGGCTTCTAGTTAATGTTCATGTCCTTTAATTCATTTGTCTTAACCACTGCCTCCATCATATCCTTTCCTTTCTTGGCTCTGTTAAACACATACAAAAATACAAAATGAGTTTAGCATAGTCTGGCCCAACAATGTTAAATTCTTCTCTATTTTCATGTGATAAAGTCCACTCTCCCCATGGCTGTGCCCTCCCTACCCACCTGGTGTGCCCAGTGAACTACCTCCATGGGAATACTCTTCACTTTCTCCAAATAACTTCATGTCACTTCAGTCTCCAGGCCCAGCGGCCCCTGCGTCCTGCCCGGGTTGTGCATTGTGCGGCAGCAAACATCATAGTCCTCCTTTAAGATACAGAGACACATGACACATGTCTTCTAAATTCTCCCCAGACCTCCATCAGAGTCTTTGGCCCCACCTCCACATTCCCAAAGACCATGTACACACGTTCACTCTCCTACTTATCTCAGCAAAGGACAAATATATGGCCACGTCTCAACTCCTAATTAGACAATGAGCTCTAAGGGGCATCAATATGCCTTAATGTCTGTTTGGCTTATAGGAAACGCCTCAAGGAATTTTTGGTATATAAGTGGATGAATGCTTAAATGAATGACTGAATGAAGTACTGAATATTCGACACACCATGTCAGAGACATTAGGAAATAACAAAGTAATTATGCCTCATGACATGGTAACAGGAATACCAGAAAATACCTGCTGCCTACTTTAATCAAACACCTGTAGAACCAATTTTAAAACATGTTGATAAATGAAAAGTGCATTGTTCTTACTGTTTACATGCACATCTTCCCTCCTGACCCCACCTGGAGAGACTGCTTTCTCCAACTCTTTCCCTTTTCCTCTGCCTTTTGAAGAAAGCAGAATTAAGACAGATTATCTGCCTATCCCTCCAGAGGCTGGTAACCTCAGCTTGACATCTGGAACCCAGCCTGTTCTACTTGCTGGATCTATAAAATAGCCTAACAAACATTAACTGGTAACTAATCTTGGCTCTGTTAATCCTCTCCATCCTGGCTTAATGGTGATGGCTGGCTGTGTCCTGCATCTTGTCTTGGAACTTCCATTCCTTTTATTCCCTAAGGGGCATGTCTTTTTGAACAAGTGCTCGCTAAAACTGCTAGGCAACAAGCCACATATTATAAAGCCCTTAAGGGATTTTTCTTCTCTAGCTTCTATGTGATGCCCATCGATTTTTCAGGAAGGGCCCCAGCACTTTTTCTGTCTCCCTTGGGAGACAATCCAGTCCTAGCACAGAGTATCTGGTCCGATCAACCCTTCCATGCCAACACTGAATATATTGCTAGATAGGCCTGACACAGGAGAGTCTATGCCCTCAAAACTAATGATGCCAGCACTTGCTTAAAGGAAAAATAACATAGGAACCCACTTGAGAACAAGAATGTTTCCTTTTAACTTATTCTTTTAAACAAAAATTTAGGTTAGGACTAAAGAGAAATGCTACTTGAAATGAGCTATTGGTCACATCTTCCACTTAAGGCCGCTGTGCATACAACTATGTGTTTGAATGTGGGTGTGTTTGATGCCTGTCACTACAAAACTGATGACAGAGAGACTCAGTATTCTAATGAAGGAGATTAATATGGATTGTTTGATTTTATTCTTAGTTTTAGCAATGATGATAGCAACAGTGATAACTACCACTACATATCATGTCACACTTTGCATGCAATATCTTATTTAATCAGCAAAACAACCTGTAAAATAGGAATCATTATCCCTATTTGATAGAAGAGAACTGTATGCTAAAGCTGAATGCTAAGCTCTTGAGCAGCTTGCTGATGCCACACAGTGAGAGGAAAAGGAGAGATTCAGTCTGATTCCAAAATCCAACTTTGACCACTGCACAATACTGCCTCCCACCAGTTCAAAGATATTCTACTTCCACAGCTTACATTTCCCAGATTATTTAAAATATCATGCTAGTATAGTGTAACTAATGAATGAGAGTCATTACTCATGGATTTGATAGCTCAGAAAAATGACCTTTTAGGGCAAAGTGGATTTCATGTGGAGACCTGGTAGGTCAGGTTGCCCAGAGGCAGGATTCCGTAATCTCTGTTAAAACACCTCCCAGTCAATCCTGGTGCAGCCTGCCTAGCACCGCTTTGTTGGCAGGCAGCTGAAAATCATTTCTTAGACTCTAAACATTTGGCCAGAGACCATGTCTGTCACAAAGAGCCTGGCACATAGTAACCACTCAACAAATTGTTGTTGAATTGAATTGTTGAACATCAATCTCTGTAGTGATATTCCCCCCCGTAAGAGTAATGATGAGCACAATTTTCCCTCTACTATTTGGAAGGGGAAGTCCACTCAGCCCCACAATACAGCTCCACTTTTAAGGGCTGACGGAAGCAGTCAGGCAGCAGCAGCTGAGTCCCTCTCAGCAGAGTCTGCCTTAAGCAGAAAGGCAACATTCAAGGTAGACATTTCCTTCCTAGGACAATACGGGCATCTATCATTAAGGTTTATAGTACTTGTATATGTCATTACCGTTACTGGTTTTCTCCTGGGTGCTGGGGAGAATCAAGCTGAATGCCCATAAAATACAATTAGCTCCTAAGAGAAAGATGCTCTGTCAAGATATAGTATTACTATAAATTTTAACCACTTCCTCCAGCCTGAAAGTGCTATCCTAGTGAGAATGACCACTTAGAAGTCATTGGTTCATTTTCTAAGCTGGAAGGAAACCTAACTCCCAGGCATGGTGACAGTGTGAGAATGGGGTCTCTGAGGCAAAGGGCAGGAAAAATATTAATAGCTAACAAAAGTAACAATCATCTATTTTTCAAATCTGTATCAATCATAAACACAGCCTTACCGATCAAAAGCTGATGTAACAATAACAAAAACATGGGCTTACAAAACTCGGTTACCTGCTCATAAATGGAAAATCATTTTCAGAAAGGAAAGTATTTCATTTTCTTGGCTTTCTTACCTCTGCAAGGACCCATCCCAATTTGGCATGTGACAGAATCAGGAAGACTGATTCTCCTCTTTACTGCTCAAGAATCATCTGTCATCTTCATCTCCAGCAGATTCACAGTACCTTACTATTTGAACCAGGATAGTTCCCTTGGAGTTAATCTTTTAAACTGAAAGCCAAAATCCATTTATTCATCTCATATACAGGAGAGTCAATGTCTCTGAACTGCTCATAAACATGGAGAGTGCCATCTTTTGGTCTGCAGGTGAATATAGCACTCACCAGTACCTGGTTGGTTATTATACACCCAGTTGGGATGTGATGCCTGAGTAAAACCCAACATTCTAGACAGATATGGATACATTTGTAGACAGATGAAGAGAGTGTAAATTGTACAACCATTTGGAAATTGCATGATTTGGTCAAAAGACTTGGCAATATTCATAACGTATATTGCATGGATTTACATTATGTTTATATACATATTTGCATAAATATTATAAATAATATAAAAATATTAAAAATGCACAAATATGCCTGATACATTTATATTATTCTACTGATGACCTTGTCTTATTCCATAAATTCTATGCTGACAGTTTCCAGACCTGTCTCCTATCTCTTCATTCTGATAAAGACCTTCCTTCTCAATATCTCCTGCATGACTAATGGACATTTCAAAACTGAATTCTTGATGCTCTTTGCCAAACCTTCTCCTCCCACAGTCTTCCCCATCTCAGATGAGAACTCCCTTCAACCATCTGCACAAGCCAAAAATCTCAGTATTATGTTGACTCTTCTCTTTTTGTCATAGCAACAAAGATATTCCATTTTCTGTACCTTCAAAACAGCACAAGAATCCAGACACACTTGATCATGTCCATCACCTCCACTCCTCAAAGCAGTCATCACCTTGGAGGTCGGAAGAAAGGGCTGCCTGGAGCTATGTATTAGGTATCCCCCAGCATATTCATGTATATGAAAGCCTTGGAAATGGATGAGATCACCTACAAAAGGAGAGAGGGGAGAGAAAAGAATAAACCCTGAGAAAAAGCTACGAAGAACTTTAATATTTAGAGTTTAGACAGAGAGAGAAGGTCAAAGAAGAGAAAGCAGAGACTGAGAAGAGTGAGATGATATCCTAGACCCTTGTTTTGTTAGAGGTGAGACCATGGTAGATTAGTAGTGGAGGCAAAGCTGAGTATGTAATGGGAGGGGGCAGCTGCACAACCTTCCTATTAGCGGTTTCAAAATTCTCTGTCCTACAGATAGATGCTTTGGCCTAGGATCACTGTGAGAGAAGACTTGAGCCTCATTCACAGAAAGCAGTTCAGCTTCCTTTGTACCCCAGATTTAGTAGGGTCAGGTCATGTTTTTTTGTTGGGTTTGGTTTTGGTTTTGGTGTTTTACAAGTATGTGTGTGCATGTGTATGTGTATAACAGAAAGAAAAGAAAAAGTCAGGCTCTCACCAGGCTGGCTCCAGTCTCAGAAGCTGTGGTGAAACCTCAAACCAAGGGCTGCACAGTCTTCTCAGTCCCAGTCCAGGATGACAGCCCCCAGGGCCATCACGTGACCACGCTCCTATCAAATGGGCAACACTGCCACCCAAGAGGCTGCACTGGAAGGAAAGACGATGGAGTTCCTGAGTGAAAATCATTGTGAGTGATCACAGAATGATGCTGAGCTAGGCCTGGAGCTACCAGCCCCCAAGCCTCAGTCCTGTAACACCTAGAGGCTCTAGGACATACTCTAAGGAGGAAAATCTGCAATGTCAATTTTAAAACTCCAGAGGAATCCCTCCTGAAGGCTCTGTTGGATGCAGGGATGGAGAGGGACACAAGGGGCTGTAAGCAGCTGTGTGAAGGCAGCCTGGAAGCGGAAAGAGAGCAAAACAGTGGGTCACTAGCCCCCAGAACAGAGGGAATGGGGACCTGTAGGATAAAGTTCTCTTTCTACTGCCATTCCCCACCCAGGTCCGCATCAGAGATTCCTAGACAGAATAATTTAAGAAAAGAGTCCTAAGGAAAACTGGATTTCCTCTCATCAAAAGGGAAAAAGACTCTGAGGCCCATTTAGACTTGAAATAGTCTTATAAGTCCTCGAATCTATGTATCACATTTATTTTCTAAATTATCTTAAATAAGCATGAACCATTTTTATTACTTTTTATAACAAAAAAAAAGAAATTAAAAAGAAGTGACCATGGATAGGCCCAACACTTGCATGAAAAATATATGTCCATTATTATTAGCAATAAGAGTCTAGAAATATTCTAAAATGTCAATTACTAGGAAGCTGATTGAGTAAATTATGGTATATTCATATAATGGATTACCTTGCATCCATTTTTTAAAATAAGGCACCTCCCTATATATTGATATACTGATATAAAACTTTCTAAGACATATTTAGAGAAAACAGTAGAAGAGGGTAACACAGTGCAGTTATCTGCATAGGAAAATGAGAAAATGTACATAAGAACCTTTAAATAATGGTCCCCTTTTGGACAAGGTGGGATGGGAGAGAGAATTATTTTTACTGTCTTTCTGTCCCACTATTTTGCATGCATGTTTCCTAGCATAACTACGATGCGAAGGTCTGTTTAAGTATAGCAAAGTGTTCCATGCCAGTCTGATTTCTACAGGCCTTTTCAGTTAGTAGCCCTATAAGAAAAGTAGGGAAAAAAAACACTTAGCTTGAACATGTGAAAATAAAACTACGTGAAAATGAATAGATAGACGAGCATCCAGGATGCATGTCATTTTCAAACGCAGGCATAGGGTGCTTCACAAACATTTTCAGGCAGTCGATATATTTAACACTCTCACTAGATAGCTTACTTTTCTTGTGATTAATGCCATCTCCTATACTGGGTTAAAAGCATACAATTATCACTAAAGAACTAATAGAAATACTCCTAAAACTTGTGGGCCTATAAAAGGAAGACGGATGGAATTCTCTCCCCTATTGCCAAATTGTTTTTTAGGTCTGGTTTATTTAGGTGTATAATAATTTGCCCAGCTGACATCAATTACATATCTTTTCTCTCCTTCATTGTGATAATACATAGCTGTTTGTTAACATTTTCATAATTCAGGCTTAGCATATGGTAGGTACTTGATTTTCTTGGTATTTTGCTTAAGCTGTTTAAAGGTTGGTGGTTGTTTCTCTGGAGTAGAACTAATTCGTGAGAGTTGTAACAACCCTGTGGCTTCGCGGTTTCTGCTCTCCTTCCCACTGAGGTTTCCTCTGAGTTCGTAAGAACCAGTGGTTTATTGAAAGCTCATGACTATTTGCAAGAAATATTCATTGCTAGTGGACTTCTAAAGAGCTCTCTTTTAAATGAGATGCACTTTAAATGCACCCAGATGAATATATGTAGATCGTGTACCTCTTACTTGTTTTTCTTTCAGTGTCTATTTGTGAATTAACTTCAGTTGGTTTCCAGTCTATAACCTGAAATTACACTGAGTCCAAATCCTGCTTGCTTTCTGTTTTCAGTGATGACAATAAAAACCAACGTGTTCTGCCCTGACTGCTGTGGCTCAGTTGGTAGGGGGGGAATGTCCCGCAAAGCAAAAGGCCGCAGGTTCCACTCCTGGTCACGACCCATGTCTGGGTTGTGGGCCTGGTCGGGGCCTGTATGATAGGCGACTGATCGATTTTTCTCTCCCTCTCTTTCTCCCTCTCTTCTCCTCTCTAAAAATAAATTTAAAAAATATTTTTTAAAGCAAATGCATTCAGATTTTATACTCCAAGACCCTCTTACAGAATAAACAGACTGACAGCTGTCAGTGGGGAGGGCTGTGTGCAGGGGTAGGGGGGGCACTGGGTAAAAGAAGGTGAAGGGATTAACCAAAGAACATATTTACATAACCCATAAGTACAGACAACAGTGTGGTGATGGCCAGAGAGAAGGTGGGGCTGGGGCTGGGGCTGGGTGAAGGCAGGCAGAGGGGGTGAAAATGCAGACATCGGTGATAGTATCAATGATAAAAATAAAGAAAAGAAAAAAGGAAAAAAGAAGGTTGAATTGAATATTCTCAGGCCACAGAACTCCCTCTCATTCTCTTCCTCATTCTAACTGGAAGTTATACACCAAAGGATGAGCTCCATAAACAGGAAACCATGTAGATAATGAATATTTTAAAAACCCTTTCTTGCCAAAACAGGGCCTTTTGATGTTATAGCTGTGTTCATATTCTCTCTCCCTTTTGGAATTCAATATCAGAATCAATAAGAGAGCATATCTACTTAACATGCTTTGTCCAGAAATCTAACATATAATATTCAATACCAATTTCCGCAAAACTAAAACCCCTGTCCTTGTGAAAGGCAACTGAAAACTAACGTGGATTTCAAGCAGAGTTCTGGTTCAGACCCAGACTGCAAAGTAAAGTACTGCACTGAAAGCAAGAACAGCGGAACTGTTAGGACACACCTTGGAAGACAGGAGACTACTTTTTTCCTCTGTTTTTTAAAGTGATTATGTTTAAGAATGGGTAAGATTTAGGTGTCATCTTGTAAATGCAGTGAGAGTGAATGAGAAACAAGGTGGAGTGCGCAGTGAGCGTGGGTCAAATAAACAGCACCTCTTCTCACAGTTAGGTCCTTTGCTGGCAGTCTCACCAAAGAGGCCAATTATCGACTGTTCTTTGGATATATATCTCTCATCACAAGAAGTAGCCAGGCAAACAGGCACAAGGTGCGGTCCTAACAGCGTCCGAAAGGCTGTGTGGTCAGTGACCACTGTGGATTCCCTGTGGAAATGTCTCTAGGGTCCTCCATCTGCTGGGTTTTCATGAGTACACAAATTAAAAAGCAAAGTATAAAAATAAAAGTAACATGAAATACAAATCAAACCAAAATTTGCTAGAGGAAAATGACTATATGGGCCATACTATAAGATTTGCTTATTTTCGAAATCACTTTCTTATAGCATTAAAAAATGCCCAGATTTATGTTTACAGCTTCATAATCCCTTATCTAAAAAGAATTTGCTCAGTTGAACTCTGGAATTCAGATTTTGTTTTCAGATTTTACAAAGATAATACAGTGCATACACAAATATGTAATGACCCTCAGTGGGATCTAAAGCAGCAATCCCTAATCAAACACATTAAGATTTTTACAGTAAAGGCATAGATATTCATATTAAGTGAGATCAACAGATTCCAAGTAGGATTGTATCAGTTCAGGCTAGGTTTTACCACTAAAGAAATATGCTGTTAATTGAAAAAGGGGATTTTTTGATATTTGGAGTTTCTTTGTTTAATAATGGTGGATAAAAGGTAATGGAATTTTATTAAAGATACACTAAACAGCATGCAAGATTATGTAAAAGCCTTTTTCAATTCACTAACAAAATTAATTACCCAGTCTTCTTGTAACTTTGCATAACACAATGGTAATGAGCTAACAGTTCAGGAAGAATCCAATGAATCAGAGGCACTGGCACCAAGAATTTAAGCAGACCACTCAGGCAGGATTCTCTTTTCTAGAAGCTGGGAAAACACATGGGATTGGAAAGCCACATTGGCTGATTTGAACTGGGTACTGTTTCTGTGAAAACATTAAGCCCATGCTTCTCATTGAATTTGTGAGTTGTAATTGATGTAACTGAACTTCGAACTTGAAGGTTAAAGTGTGGTCAAGACATAAAGGGTTATGTCACACTAGTGATGGTTATTTTAGTGGCTGCCATCTGACATTTTTAGAAACTATTAGAGGTTGAGAGTGCTGACAATCTTAATGAACAATGTTGGGTTCATTGTTTCTGGTGACATCATTGATTAAATGGAATCAGCTACATGACAGTAACTCATTATTATTTGGCCAAAAATTTTTAAAAGAGACACTGGCTGAAGAAACTTAGAACATAATAAAAGTTATATGTGGAGACGCATTGCTTGAGGATAGGAGAAAGAAGACCTTACATGTCCGAACATTTGTAAATTAAACCCACTTTTCTCTTTGATGGTTTGAATGTTTTGATTTGTCTCTTTGATAATGAAGCAAAAATGTTGGACCGCAACGGAAAGCCCTGTTCAGCACAAGGGTACTTTTAAGCACCAGCAGAAGTGGTAAACTTCCCAGGTAAATATGCTTGGGAAGTCCCCACATACACACATGACAAAGATCAGTGAACCTTGTTAATGAAACCCACCCTCACCCCACAACTTAGGGACCTTAGATAGATGCACCTGACATGCAAAGCTATTGTCCCTAGACCTGCTTTTAGACTTTCTTGACAAATAACCATCACTTCCTGATATTCTACCCTTCGCTTTGTTTCTGTATGAGTGTCCAACTCCTGTCTTTCCCACCCTCCCCACCTACATTAGTTTGATCTGGTAATAGGGTATTTACCGATAATATCTTCAAACTTATTTCTGCTGAAGCCAAAGTTTGATTCCTTCTTGTCATCAAAGTCTCCACCATTCTTCCCAAATATTTTAATTAATTCCCATATTAAAGCAAAATAAACTATAGCCCTAGTAGATTTAATTTCCATCTGGTTCCATCTCAAAAAGGCAGTTGGGAGAATAGCAGAGAGAACTCTTAAATGGAGAGCAGAATCTCCTGGTACAAAGCAAAGCTTTCCCACTTACCAGTTGTCTAATCTTTGGCAAGCCATGTCACTTCTCCAGAGATGAAACTCCTCTCTGCTGAAATGGGTTAAACAACCACCGAGTCTTCCTTCAATTTGAAAAGCTTATTAGACTTTGATTCTTCTGCTTTCAACAGACCTGCCATTCTAGCGTCATCAGCCTCTCTCACTGTAAAACAACAAAGCAGACCTTCCTGAATCAATCCCTTTCCTCTCCTATGAAGTTACTATCTACTTGCTCTTCCATACTAGCTACTGGCCCTTCCTTCCTTGGCCTCTCCCCTAAACTAATTAAGTGAAGACTATTTCTACATACAACCAACATGGAGTGATAGTAGACGTGAGGTTGATGTTTTTTCTAAGCCAGAAACTTGAGAATTGGTCAAAGAGTCATTTACTGGCAAAACTGTAACTTAATAGGAAGCTGTATTCATTTAAA
Organism: Macrotus californicus; assembly: GCA_007922815.1. Taxonomy (NCBI): domain Eukaryota; kingdom Metazoa; phylum Chordata; class Mammalia; order Chiroptera; family Phyllostomidae; genus Macrotus; species Macrotus californicus. The sequence continues at coordinate 10,997 of VMDR010030212.1, forward strand.
TGTTTTCTAAAAAAACATTTCTTGGCTCTTAATAGCAAAATTTTGTTTCTTGGATTCATTCTACAAGAAAAATTATTGGCATGTGGTGGCTTTACCTTTAAAAAAAGGATAAGAGTAAAAAATTGTACATTTTTTTGTTCTCTGATATTCTCATTATAAAACTCTGCAGCTACTGACAGTACAATATTTGATGTTTGTGATTTATTTTTCTTTTTTTCTCTGTCTAACCCGACCACCTACAATGGACTTGAAAGGAAAATAGATAACTCAATTAAAAACAAAAACATTGGTATTTTAACAATATTTGCTAATATAAATTTTATGTCAAACATAAAATTTAAGCAAAATGGACAGATGTCATTTATGTAAATGAGCCCCAATGGCACTAGCATCTATTTGTTATAAAATGTGCCATCCACATTATAAAATATGTTTTTTACATTCATTAAGCACTCTTACGGCAGTAGTACAAAGATAATGACTCCCCTCGGAGAGCTTGCAGTCCAGTAGGTGAGACAGTGAAGTAAACTAAAGATTGTAAAAAGAAGTTTCAGAGGTATGACCAACACATGTGCATAGTGTAACAAAGAAGCATAGAGCCCAACCTAGAGAGCATAAGGACTAGGGGCCTTAACTGAATGAAGGGAAGCTGGTGATTAGGTGAAAAAGTCACAGAAGGGCAATCCTAGTAGAAGAGGCTGGATGGCCAAAGGTATAGAGGTAAGAATGGGAGGGTACAAGTAGTTTTGTGTTGCTAGGGTATAAAATGTGAGCCTGGAGGGGAAAAATGAGGCAACAAAGGAAGGAGGAATCAGAAGACGTTATAAGCCATGATAAGGAGATTGAGAGTAATCTAAACAACTAGCATTATTTAAGGGGGCTCCATGAAGCCCTAGCAAGGACATAAAATTGCAGGTCTGTGGAAATGCTTTGTGTGGCCAGGCATGATGTTTAGAATTGATTTGAATGCAATTCTCCGATTTGTCAGTCTTCAACATTCTCCACGGTCTTGTCTCCTGTCTCTCCTCTTCCTGTCCTTCACTCCCCATATGTCCCCTGGTTACTATTTTACTGACACTTAGGCCATCTGTGTTGTACTGTCCACTTGTGCCCTACAGATGTCTCTCATAGTTGTTCCCAAATCTTGTTGCTTAACTGTTCTCTGCCCCGCAAAAAAAATAAAAGATTAAAGTTTTCAAAAAAACAAAAAGAAAAACAAAAAAAAATGTTTTTTAACATATCACAACTAATCATTTATTATTCTGTTTAAGAAGGGAAGCAATCGCTGTGGGATTTCATAAACTATATCTTTTTAAAAGAAATATTATACGTGGTCATAGACTCTAAGAGTATTTTAAAATATATAATCTCCCCAAAATAAAATATTCAACTAGTGATAAGGCAGATAAATTTTAGTACAAGTAAAATGTTCTAGATTTTAAAGTTAAAGTCATTA
>VMDR010030213.1:0-12460 GCA_007922815.1 Macrotus californicus
CATGGGTTTCTTTTAAGCTCTTCCAAACTTGTGTACATGAATGAAAACACTAAGCTCATGAAAGGACTTGACAGACTCTGCAGCTGGAGGGAGCTGTTTAGGGACTCTGGGCTGAAGATAGCCCTAAAGAAGTGGTATAGGCAATGAGTGATACTCCTCTGAAAGACAGTGCTGACTTGTGCCAGGAGCAGGGGCCACTGTGGCACGAAGGCCATGGCCTGAGGCAGCAGGCCTGGGTAGACGGAAAAGGACCAGATTCAGACAGGGCACCAGGTCCCAAGGCTCAGTGGTACTTGGAACACTGTAGTCTGGGAGACACCAGACCTTTTGGAATGCATAAGCCACTGGTTTCCTTGGAGCAGACAAGTAGGGGCCCTCTGAGAGGCAAAACTGGATTTCCGTACAGCATGGTGCCTGGAGTCTTGAATAGGATTTAATTTAATATGGAGAAATAATAACTGAGTGACATAATTGCACCATGGGTGTTGTGGACTAGTTCATACTTGTTATATACTGAGGATTCCAAGGGTTTTATATTTTTCATTACAATTAGCCGTAAGAAATTTTATTCAAATCTAACCCTGTCATCTCCCCATAGTACAGTACAAACACAGAATTTGGGCTGCATTTAAAACAACAAAAAAACAAACACTGTATCATGTAAGAGAAAGAAAAGAGAAACATTTAAGTTTGGAATACATGTAGGTGGTAGATTATGACCATGAAAAACCTAAGAGAGTGGAAATTTAAGGTAAGAAAAGAAAAAAATTGTGTGAGTTAGAGTGAATGCTTCGAGAAAAACACAGATGTAGCTATAAAGCATGTTCATGAAAGTAAGAAAGAATAAAGTCAATGTATTATTTGGCATTTACTTCTCTGTAATGGGGAATTAAGTTAAACCTTACAAATCTCATTTAAAATTAAAAATCAGATTTTGGAAAATGTTATTTATAGCTCAGACTCATCTCGGTGATCTGTTATTGATAAATTCCTAGGGTTTCCTTGAATTGGAAAAGTTTCAAACTTTGACAGAGAATTTAAAAATATTTTTAAATATTATAGATATTATTAACATTTTTATCAGTAAAGAAATAGTCCAAACTGAGTTTACTCTGGAGTTAGTGATGCTTCCAGAGGGTGCTTAACAGTATTTAGTGGATTCAATATTTTAGTATTTGGAAGTTTTGACCTGCTTGATAGAGATACTTTTGTGATCTTACCAAGCGTGAAAGCGATTTATAAAAAGTGGATTATAGTCTTTATCTCAATACTTTTTATTTATAAACCATGCTATGTAAGTGGACAGCAAGAAAAGCTCATTCTCAGTGATTTTCCTTAGAGATGCAAGTGGATTGATAAAATACTGTAGCATACTGAGGTGACATTAAGTCTGTTTCTTACAAGTTCAATGTGTGTGAGACAGATGGAAGAATAAATTAATATTGTAAGGTCATTGGCTTCAAGTCTCCTGGGATGGAAATATTTGTAATTTAGGCTTCGGTTTTGCAGTTTTTAAAGTTGTGGAGTATTGTAGAGGCTGGAGAAAGCATAGGGGTGCTCAGACATTTGGGTTCCAAATTAAGTCTTTTATTTTAACGTTAGAATTTTATACAGTTTTTGAGGCCTCGTGGAAAATTGTTAATTTGAAAGGATTATCTAAAAAAAAGTATTTTGTTTTAGTTAGGAAAGTGGATTGCAAGGCACATAAATACCTTACAAATGGGAAAGAGGAATTAGTTACCTGGGCCATAAGTGATCTAATACTTTACCTAATTCAGTGAACATCACGTTTTTAGCCAGTGTGCTCACTTTAAAGAAACTTCTTTACCTTAAGAAAACTCAGGCAAGACCAAAGAATGAAAGGTTAATTTTTTTTTGTATATCGTTGTTAATGCAATTCAGTGTTGTGTCAAAGTTAGTAAGTAAAATGATCACCAGAAAATTAATGTTATGAACAAAATTAAGACTCCTTTTTATTAAAACAAATAAAAAATAATAAATTAAAAAATCTCCATTCTACTGGGAAACAAGAGAAAACCCAATTCTGAATAATTTTTGTGTTACAAAGAAACTAATATCTGCAGTAACAAACTCTTTAGAATACCATAATGGCAAGAACTCAGCTTATTAAAACCTGTGAGATACAGCCAAAGCTATAGTTGGAGCAAAACCATAGCTTTCGGGCCTAAACAATAATGAAAACTTAATTAATGTTCAATTTATGAATTAAAAACACTATGATAAACCAATCTGGATGGAGAAATTGATAAAGATTTAAGAAGAAATAGATTAATAAGAAAACAGATAATTTGCTGACTTGGTAAATAAGTGTAAAGTAAAAAGAGCCAGATGAGGTCAGTAGTCTTAACTTCATTTTATACATAAGGAAGTAAACCCACAAGGTTAAGTGACTGCCTGAGTTGCCCAACTAGTATGTGGCAGAGTACTCCAAGGGCACAGCTGGTAGGCCCTTCTGCACTAACCAATGAGTCCATCAGGCTGAATTATGGTGGACAGTTTAGATCCTTAATGCCTAGAAAATGGCTTGCCAAGTGATATAGCTGGAGATGTTACAAGTGCTTCAAGTAACTGGTTGAAGAAATATAATAAAAATCAGCTGTCAGTTGGAGGATGGTCCTGCCATGGGAAGGCCTAGCATGCCCAATCCTCTTTTCTTTGGCCTCTTGACCATGTGGACATTGGAGGTCTAGCACCTGCAATCTGGTGTACTGGGATGAATTTCTTCCCCTGTGCCTCACAACTCCCCTAATGCTGTAGCTGTTCTTTTTTCACCCTTTAACAGTTGAGGGAACTTGAGACCCAGAGAAATGAATTGACTTCTACAAAGTCACACAGCTGGGAAGATAGCAGAGACTACAGTAGAGCCCAAGACTGACTGCAAGGCCAGTACTTGCCTCCAATTAGAGATGACTAGAGGTTAACACCCCCAGGGTCATATTACCCTGTAGCTGACACTGGCAGTGTCCAGCTAGAGGCTCCATAGCATCTATGGAGGAACCCCAGGTAGGCACTGGCAGGAATGCTTTGCTGTTCTATAAAATCTAATTCCTGGTACACTGCAAGGAGGCAGCCCACATGAGTGTATGTGTGCATGTTTATGTGTGGATACACAATTGTGCCTGCTTTTCCTCCTTTGAATGACACGAATATAAGAAATATTTTACTTCCCTCTTTGTACGCTGAGGAGACATTGGCGGGGTTCAGGAGACCAAATTGCCTGTCCGAATAATAGCTGCTGCTCAATTCAGCTATTTGATAAGTTTATATAAAAATGTGGATTCAGATTTGTCAGGTCTAGTAACTTTTCAAAATAATCTTGAAGTCCATTTTTTAAAATGCAAAATCTTCAAATTTTAAATCTTGGCAAAAATTCTTTTACTATTATTTTGGAAACACAGTTTGTGCTAAAAAACATGTCCATAGACCTCTTCTGGGTTGAAACCTCTGGACTTACTACGTGCAGCCTTCTCCCCTAAGTGCTGTGAGTGCGAACAATTCATTTACAAAAATGCAGGTGCCTAGATACTGCAGTAAGAATAGATGATTTTCAATAAGTTTTTAGAATACAGAGAAAAGTGACTGAGACAACCATTTTTTTTTTGGTAATACTGAATATCAGAGAAATGAAAGACTAGAACTAAAAATAGAGCTGTTTTCAGTAAGACCTTAGTTTTTAAAAAATGGCTTTTGTGATTTTTGTCTTTGAATTTTATGAGAAATTACAAATTATATTTGTTTGCTAAGAATTATGCTAAGAGGTGGCAAAAATCTATCTTTAAATTTTTTGAAATTATGTTTTATTTATTAAGCTATTATGGTTGTCCTGATTTCCCCCCTTTTCCACCCTCCACCCAGCACCTCCTACTCCCTCAGGCAATCCCCCCACTATTGTTCATGTCCATGGGTCATGCGTATAACTTCTTTGGCTAGTCCATTTCCTGTACTGTACTTTACATCCTTTTGGCTATTTTATAGCTATCTGTTTGTTCTTCTTGTTTGCTTGGTTTGTTTTTAAGATTCAATTATAGATAGATATGTCTTTTTTGCCATTTTATTGTTCATAGTTTGATCTTCTTTTTCTTAAGTCCCTTTAACATTTCATATCATAAAGGTTTAGTGATGATGAACTCCTTTAGTTTTTTCTTGTCTGGGAAGCTCTTTATCTGCCCTTCAATATTAAATGATAGCTTTGCTGGGTAAAGCAACACTGGCTGTAGGTCCCTGCTTTTTCATGACTTTGAATATGTGTTGCCAATCCCTTCTAGCCTGAAAAATTTTGTTGAGAAATCAGCTGGCAGTGTTATGGGAACTCCCTTGTAGGTAACTAACTGCTTTTCTCTTGCTGCTTTTAAGATTCTTTATCTTTAACCTTTGGCATTTTAATTATGATTCATCTTGTACTGGGCCTCTTTGTATCACCTTGTTTGGGACTCTGTGCTTCCTGGACTTGCATGTCTATTTCCTTTACCAAATTAGGGAAGTTTTCTTTTATTATTTTATCAAATAGATTTCTACTTTCTTGTTCTTTTTCTTCTTCCTCTGGCACCCCTATGATGCAAATGTTGGTACGTTTGAAGTTGACCCAGAGGCACAACTTCCTCTGGGTCTTCCTCAGAGCCTCCCAGAGGCTTCTTATAGTATCCTCATTTTTTTTAATCCTTTTTTCTTCTTGTGGTTCTGATTGGTTTTTTCCTTCCTATGTTCCATATCATTGATTTGATTCTTGGCTTCATCCACTCTACTTTTGTTTCCCTGTAAATTGTTTTTTGTTTCAATTAGTGTGTACTTCATTTCTGACTGGATCTTTTTTGCTGTTGAGGTCCTCACTAAGTTCCTTGAGCATCCTCATAACCAGTGTTTTGAATTCCGTATCTGATAGATTGCTTATCTCCATTTCCATTAGCTCTTTTTCTGGATTTTTGATCAGTTCTTTCATTTGGGCCATGTTTCTTTGTCTCATCATTTTGGCAGCCTCCCTGGGTTTCTTTCTATGTATTAGGTAGAGCTACTTTGACTCCATGTCTTGGTATTGTGTCCTAATGTAGTAGGTGTCCTGCAGGGTCCAGTGCACAGGCTCCCCTAGTACCCAAGCTGGGTATTCGAGGTGTACCCTTTGTGTGGGCTGAGTACACCCTCCTCTTGTAGTTGAGCCTTGATTGCTGTTGGTAGGTCAATGGGAGGGATTTACCCAGGCCATTCACAGGCAAGGATTGGCTGTGACCACTTACCACCAAACTCTGCCCTCCATGGAAGATCAGCTTTGCAAGGGCAGAATGGTGGTGTTCTGATGTGGTCTGTAGCTCTCCACTGGGTACACAGGCTCTGGGATTTCCTGGGTGGTGCAGGCCAAGGTCAGCCCCCACCTGTGTTCTGTCCAGGGCCACCAACATGAGTTGTAAAGCAATCTGAGATGGCTACTACTTGTACTGGGCTTGGAGATCCCCTGGTGAAACCAATCTGTGAATCTATGCTGGTTGCTGCTAGTCTAGGTCTGGGGCTCACTGAGGCCAACTTTTGCTTGTTCAGTAGGATTTAGGAAGTCATGAAGCATGATTCAAGATCAGCCATTCATGTGGAAAAGCAGCTTGCGTGAGCCCAAAAGTTGGATGGGTCAGAGTCTCTGGGGATGTGCCATATAGGTCAACAGTGTTAGTCAGGTCAGATAGTCTCCGATATGGCATCAGCTTGCCAGCTCTGTGGGGAGAAAAGGGACAATGGCCTCTGTTTGCCATGATGCTAGACACTTAAGTTCCTCCCTGTATGCCTCGGGTTCCTTTCAAGCTGCTATTCTGGTGCTGAAGCTCAGAGGGCATGAGTTTGAGTTAGTGAGTCCATGTGTGAGTTCTTTAAGGGGAACTGCTTGGGGCACTAGCTGTTTCTTCCACTGACTCAGTCCCCACTGGTTTTTTCAGCCAGAAGTTGTGGGTACCTATCTTCCTAGCACTAGAACCCTGGGATGGGGTGCCTGGTGTGGGACTGGGATTCTGTGCTCTCGAGATATCCCTCCTAAATTTTTATCTACCACATGTGGGTGAGGGCAGCCTGTTCCACATTTGTTTCCCTCCTATAGCTGTGGATAGATCTAGTTTCCTTAATTCCATAGTCGTCAGACTTCCATTCAACTTGATTTCTGACAGTACGGAGTGATTGTTGTTCTCTATTTTAGTTGTAATTTTGATGTGGTTGTGTCACCCATGTGTCAGTCACAACATGTGTGTCGCCTATGCCACCATCTTGATTGGAAGTATATCTTTAAATTCTTGCAATCTCTTTTCATAATTTGAGAAATTGTTTATCGATTCTGTTAAAAATGAAGGAGTGCCATCTAATGGTAGATTTGTCTAGATACATGCTCCACATACTTTAAAGGAGCAAGAAGTGTTCTCCCTGACAGAAATACCTTTCACACACTCAGATTTAGCAGCTGTATGAACAAATCTTGACTGACTTTATTGCTTCTGAATTTGCCTCAGAGGATTTAGTGTAGTGAATCTTCCATTTTGTGCTTTGCCAAAATGGGCAGAGAAAGCACACAGTTGAAATCCATACTCTTCTAGATCCCCACATACCTCTGTGCAGTTGCCATTTCCTGGTGGATATTTGTAATCCAGACATAAGCAGCTTGAATGGCTTTTATGATGTGTTCATTTGGTCACTCATGCGAATGGCAGTACATCGTCTCATGCAAAATGTCAGCTTAAATCTTTGGAAATCAGATTCAAACCAGAAGTCCAAATATGTAACTTAAAAGATTTTATGTTTTGTATCAAGTATTTACTTACCTCATTTGTGTTAATTGACATGTTACTTTTTCTGGAAGTATTAGTCCAAACTGTGTGATTGTTTGCTGAAATGACTATTGTATAATCAAAGTCCTATGTGCGTGCCAGGATGATTTGTTCTATCTTGCCTACTCATCTTAAAAAAAAAAAAGTATGGAAGGAACTGGAGAGCATTATGTTAAGTGAAATAAGCCAGGCAGTGAGGGACAAATACCATATGATCTCACCTTTAACTGGAACATAATCAACAGAAGAAAAAAGCAAACAAAATACAACCAGAGACATTGAAATTAAGAACAATCTAATAATGGCCAGAGGGCAGGGGGAGGGGACAGTGGGGGGAAGGGTTTCCAGGCTATAAAGGACACATGGACATAACCAAGGGGGAGGGTGGGAGCAAGGGAGGGAGGTGGGTTTGGCTGGAGTGAGGGGGAGTGGTGGGGGGAAAATGCAGACAACTGTAATTGAACAACAATAAAGTAATTAAAAAAAAGTTGTGTTAAAGCACCCTTTACAAAAGCTTATAAACATACTCTCATAGAAATATCAAATGAGCACATACCAAAGATTTTATTCAACCAATTATTGAGGGAACCAGTAGGGTATTAAAACTGGTTCAAAGAGCTTTTTAGAAGCTAGGTATTTAAAAAACATAATAAAGGAATGTTAAGATAAGATTTCTAGGTTAGTTATAAAATTGGTTAATGTACTGCTGGGCAATAATACTGTGATAAAAATTATTTGTACCTTACTGGAAGACAATTTCCAAATTTATGTGTAACCTCACTAAGTCTGAAACATTTTAACAATAGTAAACAATTACTAAGTTGAACGAAGTACATTTTTTTCTCTTGGATGGGTCTGTGCCTTTATGGTATTAAAAGTACATATCACCCACATTTTTTGCCTTTTATCCAAGTTTTCAATACTTTTTCTTAAAAAAGATCAATATTGATGAACCTCATGTTTATACCATGAGAATCAAAGTTCAAGGAAGATCACTACATTTGGCCCTGACAAAAATAAATAAGCTTTTCTTTATGGCATCATATTTTCCCTGTTTTCCCATTACTTTAAGAGGATAAGTTAATTTATTTATTCACTCATTTTCTTATTAAATAAACATATTTTAAGGGCATATTATATGCAGAGGACTATGCAAGGTGCTGGGAATGCACAGCTATCCAAGATGGGCAAGGTCTTCATCCTGCAGGCGTTTTTATTCTAAGGCAAGAGATGGAATAAATGCAAATTATGATAAGTGCAGTGACAGAAACAAAAGGCTGAGAGGATGTCAGAGGACAACCTTCTTTACATACAGAGAATACAAAGGTCATTCTTAGAAAGTGACATTTAAGCAAAAACTTTTGAGAAAGGGTCACTTGAAAGGTGGGAAAGATGAGCCTTAGCCCTCTGGAGCAAGCAGCCATGGTACAAATGGAAGAAAGAGCTTGGCTCGTTCGAGGGTCTGGAGCACCAGAGTGGCTTAGTGAGTAAGGGCAGAGTGGTACTGATAGGAAAGATAGTCTCTTTATGCCAGGTCTGCTAGTTCATAGTAAGGAGTTTGCATTTTAAGTGCAATTAGAAGCCTTTAAAGATTTTTTTAAAAGGTTTTCCATTATGGAAAAATTTAAGCATACACAAAAGCAGAAAGAATAATATGATAAACATCTATTAATCCATCACCCAGTTTGGGAATAGATCTCAGGTATTTTGATTCCTGATGCGTGATTAATACAAAAGTAGGTGAATGAGTTAAAAAATTAGTTTGTTAAAAATATGAAGGCAATGAAAATAAACTATTGATAACACTTAATGGACGACTCCAAAATGTTTTGTAGAATTATGACAGATAGGATTTAAAGTGATCTGGAATATGTAAGAAAATTGGGGAAAATATGAACTTTATATATGTACTTTTAATGTTAAGTGTACCTAAACAACCTAAAACTTTATAGTGAAGGGATTTTCTTTTTTAGTTATCTGTGTAAGCCCACAAACAGCAGAGGAGAGGAGACAATAGCAATGCTGTTTTTCAGCTAGAAGGCAGATGGATGAGTAGTAATTGGCTTAGCAGACCCATGGCACTTTAAATCGAAGTTAGCAGACCAAGAAATAGCCAAATTTGCAAAGAACGTTAAAAAGGTATAATAAATGGTAGCATCAGGTACCTCAGTAACTATGGGTGGTGGGTGAGTGAATAAATGGGTGACAGCTGCTCCAGGAGTAGTTGGGTTCCTAGAATCTATCATCCATCTGTTCCATTCTGTAGTGTTGCCAATTCTCCCCACTTATGCGACTCCACTCTTGACTCTCTGGTAACGGTAAAATTGGTTGCTTACCTGAGGTGAGTCTGAGGTTGAGGATCTGTAGAGAAAACAAGAGATTAGATAACTACGTGATTCCTGACTGCCCAGACTCCAGACCGTTTCCCACCCTTGGTTCCAGAAGCCTTTATAGTCATATCTACATCGTCTAGATAGCAGAATGCAAGGTGCTTTTTGGGGGAACGTTGATCAACCTGAGAGTAAAGTATTTTTTAAGGGCACTAAAATCGAGTCTTTCTAATAAAAGGTTTACCCATTTCATCCATTGTTGACAAGCTGCACACTCTCACATGTATTCAGAATTTCAAATTGCCATTTTGGTCTCTTAATCGTATGCATATATACAGAGCCACATATTTGGAACATTTGATCATCATTTTAGTCTTATACTTTTTTGCAGGTAACCAAGAATTACCAGATATCTGAAAAAAATCTTCCTTTTTAAAAAATTTTAAAAGATTTTATTTATTTATTTTTAGACAGAGAAGAAGGGAGGGAAGAAGAGAGGGAGAGAAACATCAATGTGTGGTTCCTCTCACGTGCCCCCTACTGGGGACCTGGCCCGCAACCCAGGCATGTGCCTTGACTGGGAATTGAACAAGCGACCCTTTGGTTCACAGGCTGGCATTCAATCCAGCCACACCAGCCAGGGCAAAATCTTCTTATATAGAAGATCAATTCCAGAATAACAAAGCAACTTAGAGGTAACAGAGACTATAAAGAGAACAGAAAAATGTTTTAAAAATCAGTATTTTCTGAGATATAAAAGGTGGTATTAGATTAATGGAAAAATAACAGGATATCATTAAATTCTTAGAAAATGAAAACACAGTAGTATAAGTCAAAAAAATCAGTACAAGAGTTAAAATTTAATGATAAATTTAATTCTCAGAAAGTAGGGCAAAAATCAAAGAATCAGAAATTAGAATAAAAAGAAAACGAGAGAGTCAGTTTCAGAATATCAATATCAAGTAATAGTGTTAGGATGAAAGAACAGTGAAAATAGAAGGGGCAAAATCATTGTGAAATAATATTGGGTGGGGCAAAAAGTTCATTTGATTTTTTGTGTAAGTTGATTCTAGTAGCACTTAGTTGCCTTTAACTTCATTTGAAACAATTTTGTTGGATTGTATTGTGACAGCTGTCATATCAGTGTGCATTTAAAAAAAACTTAGGAAAGTTGGTGAATTTTTGTTTAGCCATTTTAATACTGAAGATGGAAGAAAACATACAATATTTTTGGCATATTATGTTTTATTATTTCAAGAAAGATATTATAACACATGTTTTAAATAAAAATGCCACTGAAACACCAAAAAAGATTTGTGCAGTATGTGGAGAAGGTGCTATGACTGATCAAACATGTCAAAAGTGGCTTGCTAGAGATTTCTCTCTGGACAATGCTCCATGGTTGGTTAGACCAGTTGAAGTGATAGCGATCAAATTGAGACATTAATTGAGAGCAATCAACATTATACAATGCAGGAGATAGTTGACATACTCAAAATATCCAAATCAATAAAGTTATTGGTGAAAACGAAAAATGTGTCTTTTATTTTATGGAAAACACCATACAAACTTTTTGGCTGACCCAATACAAGAAAATTTTCCAGGTCTGAAGGATAAGTGTTAAATTGAAGGAGACTGACTAAGTGCTCACCAAGTGAACAAAAATAAACCCATTCCCCCCAAAAAAAATCTTGTGAAATTTCTTAACACTTGTAGACAAAGAGGAGAACCTTCCAGAATCGGGAACAATACAAATAAGCAAACACATGCAACACTTCAGAATCAAAAGGATTTTGGATTTTCTAGCAGCAACAATAGAACAAGGCTTTCAAAAATAATGAAAGAAAATTATTTTCTCCTAAAATTCTATATCCAGTAAAAGTATTAATTAAGTGAAAGATTAATATCACAATAATTTCTAACATACAAGATGTAAATGTTTATCTCTACATACCCTTTCTTAGGAAATTACTGGAGGATGTTCTCCATCAGAACAAGGAAGTAAACCATAAACCAAATACATCAAGAAAGAAGAAAACAGCCCTGACCAGGTGTCTCATTCACCTGGAGCATTGTCTCATATACCAAAAAGTTGTGGTATCAGTCACTAGTCAGGGCTGTTTTCCCATACCTTGGCTGTGGGTTTGATCCCTGGTCTGGGTACAACTGATCGAAGTTTCTCTCTCCCTCTCTCCCTCTTTCCCTTTCTCTCCCCCTAAAAGCAGTAATGTATCCTCAGGTGAGGATTAAAAAAAGAAGAAAATGTAGAATCAACAAAGAGGAGATCATACACAGTAAAGAGTGAAAAAGAATCCCAGAATAACTCTTCTGTTCCAAGTGTAGAGGTCAAGTAGTCTTAATTAATATAGCTTTGACAATGTGTGGTCTAGGAAAGTCCAGATTTCATCTAACTTTTCCTGGAGGTTGAATCAATAGGTATAGTGAAAGGCAGTGGAAGCCATTACTTTATTGATGAGATCTATAATGATGCTGGTATGTCGTTGAGACAATAAAGGTGTTCTCATCAGGAATGTCTACAGTGGAGTCTAGTATCTGTCTATTATCTATTTATCTATCTATCTGCCTACCTACCTACCTACTATCGTCTTGAAAAAAATGTGTTGATTCCTGTATTCTGTACACAGAGGAAAACAAAATCTGTCATAGGAATTTTCTCCTATGGGAATTACATCTTAACATATGCATAGATTCTCCCTTGAGACAGATGAATTTGATAACTGCAATTGCCTATGTAGGGGAGGCACATGGCTGGTGGGGGTGGTGTGAGGGAAAGTTATTCTTCATTGTTTACCTTTTTTCCTTTTTAGTACTGTTCTATGTGTATAACACATGTTTTAAAGATGGATAAAATAAAAACATATTCCTTAAAATTTAAATAAGGTAATAAACATTCCATATAGTTTAAATAACTATAATAGACTATCCCCTTTATCATTTAAAAATATTTAGCATTTTCTTTATTTCCAACATTAGATTTATTTTGAAAGTTGCATATTGAAATTTTGTATGGAGGAAGGAAAAGCTCAATTTTTTTTGTAGTACTGGCCAAGTACAAATAACACAGATTAAGAATTCTTAGAGGCTGAATAATTGATGATATGAATGATAAAACTTCTCTAGTTCCACAGGAGTAATTCTATAGTTTTAGAATGCCCTTTAGTAAATGTAATAGAATTCAAGTAATTCTAAACTTGAAAACCTTGCTCCATTAGGATCATATTTTCAGTATTAATTACCTGGTGGTCATACCGTGGGAAGATGCTTCCCACAGCATTGACCAGGAAACAGCTCAAGGTAAAA
>VMDR010030214.1:0-12456 GCA_007922815.1 Macrotus californicus
AAGAAGATTCAGGTATTAAATTTATGACTTTATTCTCACAGGAAGGGCAAGATCATTCTGTTGATTATGCACACTTCACTTTTTAAAGAAAAGACAAAATAAGGTTAATAAAGTAGAAATATATGTTCAAGATCCTAAGATAAAATAGTTTTGCCAACTCTTATGGCTAATACATTTACCATATTTAAGTATTAAACATGACTTTGAGTTTCCTGGTAGCTAAGGTAAAAATGAAACATAATGTTGTAATTAATAGAATTGTATAACAAATCACCCCCACAACTTAGTGGTTAAAGCACCTACTTATCGTGCTCATATATTCTGTGAGTCAAGAATTCAGACAAAACAGTAAGACTGACTTGATAAACCTGCTTCACAAGGCCTGAGGCCTCAGCAGAAAAACTGAACAACTTGGGCCTGCAGTTACCTGAGGAGTCCCTCACTCACATGTCTGGTTGGTAACTGATATTGGCAATCAGCTGAAACCTTAGCCTGATAGTTTTCTGAAACAGCGATACATGGCTTCTTTATGTGATCTGGGGTTCTTCACAGCATGGCCACCAGGTTCCAAAGTGGTTTCTCTAGAGAGAGTGAGCAAGCCAGCGGGAGCTTAGCCCTTTACAGGACTCAGCCTCAGGGCTACCATAGCATACCTCTCCTGAACATTTTTCTTCACAACAGTCTAGCCGACTCAGGCTCAGAGGAAGAGAAAATAGACTCAGTATGGTTCTGCAAAGCCTGTAGGCCCTGAAATATTTCTGGGGACATTTTCGGAAAATATACTTTGTACATATGATATATTGCTGTCATCAGAAATTAAGATGTCTGCCAACTCCTCGAGAAAGACTAGTGTTTGATGAGAGAAATCTAGTGGCTAAAAGCTTAGGCTCTGGACAGAGGTAGCCACTCCAACTGTGCTTGATAATGAGCGCATGAATCAATAGCCCTGAATTCAATTCTAGTTCCCTCACTTTTTGACTTTGGGCAAGAGTCTTTTGTCCATAACCTCTGTTTACCCCCTGGGGGCAATAGCTCACCATACAGTGTTGTTTGGGGGATTAAATTATATTAAACCTGAAATGTTTCTTGGACCTTTATAAACACTCAATAAATTATTACTTTTTTTCTCTGCCATTCTAACAGATATTGGAAGGATATAGGACTTAATTCTATGGTATAAGTTCCCCATTTTGTTGACTATACTACTCTAGCTATGAAATAGGGACAGGTTTTAAAATTAAAATAGATATTGTAGAAGTCTTAACTTTGTGTAACCCCCCATTCAATTCCAGAACTCCCTACAAACCAATGACAACCTTAGTCTGAGGAGCTCCATTTACAGGGAACTCTTTAAATTCTGAGACAACCAATTTCATTAGGTAAAGTTTGGTTAAAATTGTTCTTCTCCTTGTTAATTAAATTCCTCTCCTTCCTCTGACCTCTCATTATTTTTGTGGAGAAATAACACCAGTTCCTTTTTCATAACAGTTCATCAGAACAATGATCGTAGATTCTATCTATTCTTCCTCGGCCTGAACGCGTCTGGTTCCTAAAATTCCCTTGGCCTTCCCAGGGCAATGGATCAGAGGGCATAAGAAGTGGGGGAGTGGGGGAATCTAGACATCAGTAGCAGGAATGAAGGAGGTGGGAGTGGGATGGTAGCAACAGCTGCCAGTTTCCTATCTGTATCCCCTTGTTAAGTCACTGTCACTTTACAGCACGAGCAGCTTTCTAAGGAAAGTTCTTGTGACTCTCAACTGATTTTTTTCTCTGGTCATGAAAGCAAATGCAAAATATCAGAAAATTAATTTTTCTTAAGCAGTCTTCAACCAAGGATGGACCCAAAATGATCAGTACCTTTGCAGGATACATCAGAGGCATGTTCTACTCCAGCATTGTTCAGTAAAGATGTAATGTGAGTCTTAAATGTGAGTGTCATGTGTAACTCCAGATTTCATAGTAGTCACATTGAAAAAAGTAAAAGGAAACAAATGGCTTTAATTTATTAATAATATTTTAATAATATGAATATTTTACCATTTCAACATATAAATAATATAAAAATTATTAATCAGACATTTTACTTGTCTTCATACTGGTTTTGAAATTCATTTGGATTTCACATTCACATCAGTTCAGACCAACCACATTTCAGGCACTCACAGATAATATGTGGTGCTGGGCAGCAAGTTTGTGTCACCTTGCCCAGAGGTCCCCAGGAGAACTGAGCCCTGCTTTTCTGCTGCAGACCTTGCTCGTTAGCACACCCACCATTGGCTGCCTTCTATCTTCTGTCTCACTTCCCTACTCCCCTCTGGTGTTTCCTGGGATAATCTCTCAGATTAAGTACTGACATTAAAACCTTTGTCTCCATGTCTGCTTCTGAGACAATCCAAGCTAAGATAGGACTCCGCTCGCCTTTTGTAAAACTTGAAGCCCAAGATAAAATTTCAATTAAATTGTCAATTCCTATACTTATGTAGAATGTCTCATTATTTAAAAGAACCATATGTTGAAAAAAGGCTTTAAGTGGTCACCTTGTCTTAGATTACATTCCATGAATATAATGCTAATATTTGCTATTCTCATTTAGCCTGCTCACATAACGTATCCTTAGAAAATCCTTCGACCTTGGGGAGTACTGCCCTTTCAGCTAGCCAGCATAAAGACCTTATCTTGTTAAGGATCATTTGCCTAAGTGCCAGAAGTACACATTTTTAAGCAAAGGGAGTTGGCTTCTTAATGACATGCAGCAAGCTATCCAAACTGCTGAGTGATTTTAAAGAATTTATTACTAATGCTAATGAAGAGCCCATGAGGTTGGAGTCAGCATTTGAGGCTTGGGGACCTTAAATGGATCATTATTTCTGATTTTAGTCCCACCAGGTTTCCTGGGGGGTTTGCCTCCAACAAACAGTTGGTTGCAGCTGTTCAAATCATACTCAGTGGCCGAAGAGTGCTGTCACTCAATGGCACAAAGATACAGGCAGAATGGGCTTCAGAAGCTGCTCTCCATTTCCTAATCTGATTGCTGAAATCACAGGGGATTTCTGTGCTGGATGGTTCCATGGTGTGCCTGCTGGCCTTGCCAGACATTGGTAAATGGGCTGGCTTCAGTTCAGATCTCACATTTGGGCATGCTGGTCTCCTAAATGAGTCTGAACTACCTCCCAAGACCATTAACTGCTGCCTCCCCTCTACTATGCATCACCTCTTCTCATACAAGTAGAAATGCTGGAGGGATATTTAAGAATGGAATTGCATAAGTGAAGGGCTACTTGTATGAATCAACCAGGCAACAAATACTAGTGAATGATAGTGAATAATAATTTGAATACCAAAACCAGTGAGGTACTGGTAAACTGACTCTCTAGGTGGAAGGAGTCCCACTGTGAAAAGTTTGCAGATTTTTTTGGTGTGAATACAGCTACCATGGTTATTGCTCAATCTACCAAGCATGAGGTCAATGAATGTCAGAGTTGAGGAGAGAGGGGTACAATCATTTGGTACAAACTGGCTCAAGCCAGCCCCAGCATACCCCTGTTGAGCCATATATTAATCGAGCCTGTAGCTTGTGCCAGTCACTCAACACACATGAACTCATTTAAGATATACAACAACTCTTGGTTGCAGGGACTGTTATTATTGAAGCTTAGGAGGGATTAACTTCTTGCTTAAACATCAGAGACAGAATCTAGGTGTATCTGATCTCAAGACTCGTGTGCTTAACTTTGTGTTCTTGTCTTCAGACTCTAATAGTAAGTTGAGGCAGAAACATTTCAGATGGCATCAGACTAGGTCAGCCTCAAGATGAGGCTCTGCCCCTGTGTAAGGTGGTAGAAACAAACTGGCTTAAATGCCTATGATTTTTTTAAGTCCTTTAACACTTCTTTGACCCTAACATAGTAAATGTATTCCTATGTGCTGGCATTTGCAAGACCATCTACTGTTGAAATGGGCCCCAAACTGAGCTAGCAGGGATGAAAAATCAGCACCCACCTATTCCATGTCAGCCACAAGGAAGCGAGGAGCAGAGTTGAGTTTCTCAGGTGGCAAAACCATGCTCATGGCAAAATTCCAGGTTTCTACCCTTCACCAGAAACAGAGGCAAAGTAGGTAATGTGATACACTGTCAAGGAGAAGCATGGAGTGCTTTTCAGAAATGTTTCTTTAGCTTCCCAGGCCAAGAGGGAGCATTGTTTCTGTTAAGCCACAAGTAGACACCTGAGCATAGAGGCCATATGCATCTGTGACTTTCACTTCAGTGACTCTGTGGGTGTTATGAAATGACACTATACTTCCCTCATAGAAGACTGTTCCTAGTTAACATGTATCCATGCCCACAGACTACCCAAGAAGTGCCCTACAATTTTTTCAAAATTGAAGTACTAGTACTTTTGGGGTACTTAAAATCTCAAATTGTGGGCAAATAGATGCCCACATCTTTTTAAATCTCACTCATTCTCCAAGAATTCCCATTCAGGTGGGAAATCAAGATTTAAGAATTTAACTCTCAAACATGTACTTTCACGAAATATTGGTTTGGGGTTGAATTCCCAGCACTGAAAATACTCCTCTTGGCTCATGCATTTCAGGGGCGAGGAAAGGTTAGTCTATTCCTGGGGAGATTTCAGTGTTGTTTTGTCCATTGTACCAATCCCCTTGAGCCCAGTATCTTTGCTCAGTGAGATGTTCCAAGCACCTCAATTCTTGTTTTGCTGAACCCATTCTGAAGGGTCAGTGTCAATTTCATGTTTGGTGACAGAAGTTTGAGAGAGTTGCTAATATAGTCATTAGCAACCTATTTTACCCTGGCTGTGGTAATGACCTTAGATGTGACTGACCTGCTACCACAGAAAGCCTAACCTAGTGCCCAAAAACCTTTGTAGTCCATAATGCCAATGTTTTAATAGCACATCTAGCAAATACATTTTTGTCTCTTTTTCTTTTAAGAAATTGGAAAAGAAAATTTTAGAATCTTGGCATAAGATGACAGCTGCTAAGAGAATGTGAATTAGGCAAGGGCACTATTGTATCTTGGCCTTAAAGAAAGGTGTGGGTGAAAGAAAAATAAAACAGAATTAGAAATGTAATTCTCAAGACACTGGTAGGCACCAGGAACACAAGAAAGATTAGAAAAGATAAATGCTCTCTTCTCATGGGATTTACATTCTTGGGTGTGGGGTGGAGAAGAGTGACACACAATAAAGAAATAAACAAGGGGATAGATAATTTCAGATATACCAAATGATGTGTTTTAGAGAGATTTCCTTTTCAGGGATTCTTCATATTGTATGACTAGGGAAGGGCTTTCTTGGGAGCTGAATTTGATCTGACATTAAAGAGTAAGAAGAAGGTAGATATATTGGATTGGCCAAAAAGTTTGTTTGTTTTTTTCCCATAAGATGGCTCTAGTAGCACTTAGTTGTCTTCAACTGCATTCAAAACAATTTTGTTAGATTGTATTGTGACAGCTGTCATATCAGAGTGCATTAAAAAAATAGAAATTGGTGAATTTTTGTATAGTCATTTTAATGTTGAAGATGGAATAGAATATGCAACATTTTCAGCATATTATGTTTTATTATTTCAAGACAGGTAAAAGACACAACTGAAATGCAAAAAAAAAAAAAAAGCGATTTGTGCAGTGTATGGAGAAGGTGCTGTGACTGACAAAACATGTCAAAAATGGATTGTAAATTTCATGTTAGAGATTTCTCGCTGGATGATGTTCCCCGATTGGGTAGACCAGTTCAAGTTGGACCAAATCAAGATATTAATTGAGAATAATCAATGTTATCCCACATGGGAGATAGCTGACAAACTCAAAATATCCAAAACCATGAAGTTGATGGTGAAAATGAAAATGTGTCTTTTATTTTACAGGGGGAAAAACATATGGACTTTTTGACCAACCAAATATTAATAAGTGGGTGTGTATGCATAGGAGGAGTAGAGAAAAACAGATGGTGCAAAGGTCCTGAAGTAGGAACCAGCCTAGTGGTGAATGAAGAAAACAAAGGGAGCCAATAAATCTGAAGCCAAAGAGCAAGAGGGAGGTGAAGCTAGAGCTCTAGGTGAATCCTAAATGACAGGTTGTCCTGGATCACAGAATCTTAATCCAAGAACAATAGTTTGGATCTTATTTTAAAAACAATTGTTCCTTAATAGGTGAGAAACATGATCTGGTTTATATTTTAAAGATAACTCTCTGGCTACTTCATGGAGAATAATTAGGAAGCTAGAAGTTAGAATTCAGAAGGTTATTGGATTAACCTAGGCAAGAGATATTACTGGTTTAGACTGGAATGATGAGTACAAGGGATGAGCACAGTGGATGAATACCGGATATATTTTAGAGCAGAGCTGATAGGAGTTATGATAGAACTTATGGTTGCTTTACTGAAAAATTAAATGAAAAGAAATATTAAGTATTCCTCAGGTTGCTAATTAATTTCTGGGTAGACATATTAATGTGTCTGTGATGTGCCTATACTATGGAAAGAAGAGGTTTGCAGGCATCATTTTTTTTAGGGTCAAATTGCACAATGACAAGTGTCAATTAATCCATAAAGTTTTAAGTGAAGTTCTCCTGAAGAAATAATTTGAGGTTGCTTCATGAAGAAATTTTAATTAAAAAAAAAAACACTTAAGATTTCACGTTTGTGTAAGTCATTAATGTTGTCAACAACAAAATATATATCTAAACTTGAACTTCAAGTTTGTTTATTTTCACAGGAGAATTGACAAAATTTAGCTCAACCACCAATGACAGATAAGTCAGCAATTAGGCCTCACTGTATGTGTGTATTTACGAAGAAGAAAACATCTTTAAACTTGAACATAATGTTGCCCCCACTGGTCAGTATTTAAATAAGAATGTTTTAAATCTTTGTGCTTCCAGAGGGGTTGGAGCCAAAAGGCCTCTCTCCACCCCACAAGAAGAGCAAAGCAAAGAAGCCAGAAAGTTTCAAAGATTCTAGCGAGGGTAAGTCATGTTGTTTCTCCTTTTTTAAATAAAGTATGCCATGAAAAAAATTCTTTTTGATATGCTGTCATGTTCAAAAAATCACAGAACAATTATTTTTCTGTTCCTAATACATTTACTATCCCCTGAATGTAAAAATGAAAAAATCAAATTCAAGTTTAATTTGTTAAGGTAAAAACCAAATTTTTAAAATAATTTTCTCAGTGCGATGTATTTTCCATTTCTGACTAGTATGGAATTGTGGGTAGTGTTCTGAAACCGTGAGAGACTGAAGGTTGAGATCTATATGTGATGAGCAGCACTGTGCCTATTGGCTTATTGGGATCACTTGTTTTTCTCATGAACACATGCTGAATCCAAAATCAGACTTCAGCAATGGGTGTTGGAACTTCTGTTTTTGGAGTTTTCTTCCATTTTCTACAAGCCAAAATAGCTTTGCATTCATGTGTTGAATAGGCAGGTTCAACTGGGCTCAATTTTGTAAAGAAAGGACTGTCTCTCTTTTATACTAGTGCCACTATCAAGATATTCAAATTTTTCTTTTAAAACGTAAATGAGGCATTTTTTTAAGTGATTCTCTGACCTAAGAGTATGCATAAACTTCTGAAAGAGGAACACACTGCCCTGGCAGGTGTGGCTCAGTTGGTTGACCTCATTCTGCAAAGTAAAAAGTCATAGGTTTGATTCCAGGTCAGAACATATGCCTGGGTTGTGGGTTTAGTCCCCAGATTGGGCAGGCACGAGAGACAACCAATGTTTCTCTCTCACTTTGATTTCTCTCCCTCACTTTCTCCCTTCTCTCTCCTGTCTCTAAAAGTAAGTAAATACAATCTTTTTTTAAAAAAAGAGGATACACTCCTACAGCTTCTACTTTCTTCTTGGAACCCCACTTCATCCACTGTAAAATGGAGAGAATAATAAGATTGACTATGTCAGCTTGGGTCTTCCAGGAGGAAGATGTCAAGATGAAGTAGAAGTGCAGGAAATTAATAGGGGGAACTCATGTGAAGGATACAGAGCCACACTGAAAGCAGGGGTAGGTGGGAGGAGGGGAGGAAGGAAGGAGAATTAGTTAGGAAAATCCTCAGTCTGCACTGCAGTCAGAAAGTCTGGGGAGGTCCAGAGCAAGGACTGGTCATCAGAGGAGCCATGCATGGGGCAGGAGTGCTGGGCTGGAGGATCCCTTTGCATTTGCTCACTCACTGGCTGCAAGCAGCTTGGGGAGAACGTGGCCTTGTCATGAATATTATATTGCAGTGAATCCCAAAGTGTAAGAGCTGGAAGCTGTCAGCTAACTTCATTCCCAGTAGTAGGTTCTCTCTTGACCAGAGATTTTGAGTAGCTACTTCCATGACTGCACGGCCTCTGTGTGAGTGTTGGGGATCCAATGATCAGTAATGACACTGCCTTCACCCTCATCAGGCACAGAACCAACTGAGAAGGCAAAGCTGGAGGAAAGTTTAAAACCAGAAAGGTTCAAGATGAAACTGTTTTGTCTCCCAGGCTCATCATAGTGAGGGGAATGGTCAGTGCCCTCTGGGTGAGGAGCATAAGTAAGCATTATTGACTAATAATGAGCAAAATAAATATTATGTGTAAGGTATGGAGGTCCAGCTTTTTGTTAGTGATGGCTATTATAATTAATAATCTAATCAAGACCGCGATAAGGTACACACTGTCCTAAATCACTGAAGTGTGCTTGAAAGTTTAGAATCATTTGGAGAAGAGCACTTAGAACCATGGAGGAGGCCAGCAGCTCTAACTAGCCCAAGGTGCTAAGTTTCCTTGGTATCTGATTGGGAGAGTAGCCAAGGCTTCCATTTTCTACTGTAATTAGGTCTTTTCTGGGCACTCTCTTAAGGCCATGACTGGGAAATGGATTAGAGGCAAAACAACAATTGCCTTTTCCCTGGAGAGAGTCTACATCACTGAGTGTTTTTAATTAGATGCACGACCTATCTCAGAGGTTGTTATCCAGAGCCTGAGTCTGTTGTCACTTCCACTGTCACATGGTAGGCCATAAGCTGATGCAATTACGTCCTCTTTAACTAAAAAAGGAAATTGCTCCTGGATATTCCTTTAAACATGTGAAAACTCTTTCACTTCTCAAATAATTTGCTGTGTTTAGGAACATCATATCATAACCCTACTATGACTAAATAATATCACTTCTCCTCATCCAAATCTGTAGTCTCAGGATCTGCTCTAAGTCACAAAAATACGATCACTATGGATGTGTTACCAGGGCTAGTCTCTCTGTGAAGTGTGGTAAAATGTAAGTGTTAGTCACTCCACAGAAACATGAGAATTACGCATTTGTTCCTAAGATACTCTCAAAGACAAAGGAGTAAAGTTTCCTGGGAAAAGAGCAAGATAGGGAGTATAATCAGACACGCCAGTGGCAGACGGTCCATGGTAGGGCACTCACTAGTTATCAATGTTGCCGTTGTGTCAAAATAAACCATGTCCCGATTCATGTGTTGTAGTATTGCGTACTTTTCACTCTCTCTCATGACTCAAAATGTTAGAATCATTCGCTCCCATTGAATACGCAAATGCATATTGTATTACTGGGTAGAGGGGTAATGTGGAGCATGACCCTTCTCTATAGTTGTCTTTCTGGTTTAGAGTTAGCAATCCTTTTTCAAACTTGGTCATCTCTCTACTTTTTTTTTTGTAACAGAAGCTTCCGGTATTTTTACTTATGGATCACGCAGCTTAACTTCCCATCTCTTGGCTTCGTCACACCTTTCTCATGCCTCTGGTTTCCCTACCCTGCTTCCAGACCTCAAGGGTGAGGTTGGAGCACAAAGTCACCTGGATTGTCCAGCCTATGAAATTTTAATAACTGTACTTAGATCCAAAAGAAGAATTTTGAAGTGATATTGTCAAATTTCCTCATTCTACAGAATATTTTTTAAGTACAGTCTGCAAATGGTTCTTTAACTTGCCCAAGTCCATGCAGTTTGTAAATGTCAGTATCTCTTCTTTTTTTCTAGAGCCACAGAGCTTCTCCAATCCTTTTCCCTTTCTCCCTTCTGGAAATGAGAACTAATTTTATGTTTTTGAGGATATTTTTTATTATTGATTTTAGAGAGAGAGGAAGGGGGTGGGGAAAGGCAGAGAGAGAGAAAAACAATATGAGAGAAACATAGATGGGTTGCCTCCTATACACACTCTGACTGGAATCAAACCTGCAACCTAGGTATGCGCCCTGAACAAAGATTGAACCCTCAGTCTTGGGGTACAGGACAATGCTCCAACCAACCAAACCACCTGGTCAGGACCATAACTAGTGTTATTGAAGAAGAAAATGTCGTCATCATTGTAGTCTTAACTGAAAGCGTTATTCCTTTAGTATTTTGCTAAAGTATTAAACATCAAAATAAAAAGTCAAACAATTTCTAAACATATTTACTTGAATTTTTATACTGCGTACTTTGAGATATTGATTTTTATTCTGATTATTTAGACTGGAATTATATGGACCACAGACAGCATACTTTAACTGACTCACGGCAGCACCATCCCTATAATGAAAAGTTTAGTAATTTCAGATTGCTAATTAATTGTTTAGCATGTGGTTTAAATAGCAACGCTTTCCATGACCAGCAAAGTCTTAGAGAGAATTGCTTGAAAGAAGCCTGGTTAATACAAGTTTCATCAGTTTCAACTCCCAATAATTTAGACCAGGTTTTTTTCCTTACAAAAAATAATTGAAACAATATTATTATAGAAAACTTAGTACTTTTGATAAAACATGCTTTTTTCACACTCTTTCCTCCATCCTTAAGCAGTAAATCCTAGATGTTCTTTAATACAAGTCCCTCAAGATTTGTGTGTCTGAAAAAGTTATTTTGCACTTCTTTTTTTATGGCAGTTTTGCTGGGTAAAAATTTGAGGTTGATGGCTATTTTATTGCAATATTTTAAAGATATTTTCCCACAGTCTTATCAATTCTGTAATGGTTAGGAAGTATCTCTCAGTCCAATTATCATTACTTTTTAGTTTATCTGTCTTTTCTTTTTGCCTGTGTTGACAGTCCAATCTTTATCTTTGGTGTTCCTCTGTGTTATTATAATGAGCCTAGCTGTGGATTTCTCTTTATCCTTCTTAGGATTTGCTTTGCTTCTTGGATATGGGAATGGGCATCTTTCATTAGTTCTAAAAAATTTCAACAACCTCCTTACCAAATATTACTTCTCCACTACCTCATGTTGTTTCTTTCTCTGTTCATCCCTCTTAATTTACATTGCATTTCTGTGTATCACTGTCCTTGATGCTTTCTAGTTTTTTCAAGTCTATCATTTAATTTTCTGGTTTTCTATTCAACTTTATTTTATCTGATGTTTGACTTTTTTCTGAGTTTCTCATTTTAATTATTAAAGTTTTCACTTTCACAAATTTCACCTGTTATTTTTCAAATGTAAATGCCATTTTTTATTTGACAAATAAAATATATTTTAAAATAACTTGTATCTGAAATTTAAATATCTCTAAACTTTGTAAGTAAAATTCTGTAGCTAATTGTTTCTGGAGACATACACTTATTGTTATATCTTTGTATATTTTGTCTTTTTCATTGTCATATTTCTTGTATTTTTATTTGTGGAAATTTTTGGAAGTTGGGTTATTTACATTTCATTTTCTGAGATACCTGGAAATACTACCAATTTAGGAATACTTTAAACTAAACAAATGGCTCAGAGTTTGGATTTTGGCTTTGTTTTGTTTGCAACTTATCCTTAAACCCATATTAATGTGTGTATAATTCTCAGCAAATGTTTTTTCTTGCCCTGTTCCTCTCCAGCCAATGTGAAACTGAGACAGGCAAATTCTCCCCTGTGTTTAGGACCTAAGCCAGGGGTGTCAAACTCATTTTCACCTGGGGCCACATCAGCCTCACAGTTGCCTTGAAAGGGCCAAATGTAATTTTAGGACTGTATAAATGTAACTACTCCTTAGCTAGGGGCAAGGATCTCAGTGCTGCCGCTGGGTAGAAACAAGGTGGAGGGCCTGATTCGGACTGCGGGCCTTGTGTTTGCCACCTGTGACCTAAGCAGTGGCTTCTCTGTGCCTCATGTGTGTTACTTATTCAAACCCAAGCTCAAGCTAGTGGTTCTCAGAGAGTATTCCTGTATCTGCATCACCTGGGAACTTGCTAAAAATAACAATCCCATGGGCCCTTCCCAGACCTACTGCATCAAAAACTCTGAGGTACAGCCTAGTAACTATATTTTGTAAAGACTTCCAGATATTTAAATGGGTGCTCAAGTTTGAGAACTACTATTCTAGAGTCTAGATCTGTGATTAACAAATGCATCAAAGCAAACAATAATTTCAGTGCTTGCTTATAAATCTTGATTCACTCTTCTTTATAATTTCCTGATTCTAAGAATTTTTTTTAATATAAGCATCAACTCGGCCATGTAGTCAGAAATCAGATAAAGAGTAAAAAAGAGAGAAAG
>VMDR010030215.1:0-12456 GCA_007922815.1 Macrotus californicus
TAGGTAGTACTTTGCGGCTGACAAATTCTTTCAGATATTTAAATTATGAAATGCAGAGATAATTGTGTTGACAAAAAATAACTAGAACTCCAGACACCACTTCAGTGATATATTTGATCAAATTCTAACCTAATATTAGCAATGTAAAGCAGAATATATTAATAGTACTTCATAATTTGATATTAATCAAGTATTACTTTTAATAATTATTTTGATAATAAAGTATAAGTATTTTAAATAATTACTACATAACTCAGTAGTACTAGTATAAGCAGATTATATAAATAATATTAATTAAATTGAACCTTACCATAAGAGTATTTCATTATAACCTAAAGTTAGTGTTTTGATGAATTACTGTATCAGTATTGTACTTGTTACATTATTTAAGCCACTTCTATTTTAGTAGCAGATGTTTTAGCACAGGTTAGTTCTATCAAGATCTTCTCATTGGCTTTTCCCCCCAATTCCAGGCATGACCACAGCTGACTGTCATCAGACCCTCTGTTCTAACACCTGGGGGCTCTGCCTTGGCACTTCCAGGAAGACACTAACTTTGTTTTCACCTTAATCTTATTTGATTTCTCATATTTTGGTTAAAACAATTTTTAAAATGTGAAAATCCCTTGCTCTAGGGGACATATTGGTGAAAATATTGCTGCGTGGAATAGCCGAGACTTTCCTGCCTATGTTTTCCTCTCGGACTTTTATGGTGTCATGACTTGTCTTTTATCCACGTTGAGTTTATTTTTGTGTATGGTGTAAGTTGGTGGTCGAGTTTCATTTTTTTGCATGAAGCTGTTCAGATCTCCCAACACCATTTGTTGAGGAGGCTACTTTTACTTCATTTTATGCTTGTGCCCCAATTGTCAAATATTAATTGACCATAGAGTCTTAGGTTTATTTCTGGGCTCTCTGTTCTGTCCCATTGGTCCATGTGTCTGTTCTTTTGTCAGTACCAGGCTGTTTTGATTACAGTGGCCTTGTAGTACAGTTTGATATCAGGTGTTGTGATCCCTCCTGCTTTGTTCTTCTTCTCAAAATTGCTGCAGCTATTCAGACTCGTTTATGGTTCCATATAAATTTCTGAAATGTGTCTTCTGTATCTGTGAAATATGTCATTGGTACTTTAACAGGGATTGCATTGAATCCATAAATTGCTTTGGGTAGTATGGACATTGTGATGATGTTAATTCTTCCAATCCATGAACATGGTACATGCTTCCATTTGTTTGTGTCTTCCTTAATTTCTTTCTTCAGTGTTGTGTAGTTTTCTGAGTACAGGTCTTTTACCTCCTTGGTTAGGTTGATTCCTAGATATCTTATTTTTCTTGTTGCTATAGCAAATGGGATTTTTTTTCCTGATTTCTATTTCTGATATTTCATTGTTGGTATACAAAAATGCCTTTGATTTCTGAATATTGACTTTGTATCCTGCTGTTTTGCCTCTAGAGCAAGGGACATAAAGGAAAGAATAAACAAATGGGATCTCATCAAAATAAAAAGATTCTGCATGGCTAAAGAAAATAGCATTAAAATAAAGAGAACCAACTGTATGGGAAAACAAATTTGCCAAGGATACCTTGGACAACAGCTTGATCTCCAAAATATAAAAAGAACTCACATGACTCCATTCCAGGAAGACAAACAACCCTATTTAAAATGGGCAAAAGACCTGCACAGACACTTCTCCAAGGAGGACATGCAGAGGGCCCAGAGACATATGAAAAGATGCTCAGCATCACTAGCCATCAGAGAGATTCAAATTAAAACCACAATGAGATATCACTCCACACCAGTGAGAATGGCCATCATAAACAAATCAACAAGCAAGTGTTGGAGAGGATGTGGAGAAAAGGGAACCCTAGTGCACTGTTGGTGGGAATGCAGACAGGTGCAGCCACTGTCCAAAACAGTATGGAATTTCTTCAGAAAACTAAAAATGAAAATGCCTGGGATTATATCCTAAGAACCCTGAAACACCAATTCAAAAGAACCTATGCACCCCAATGTTCATAGCAGCACAATTTACAATAGCCAAGTGCTGGAAGCAACCTAGGTGCCCATCAGTCAAGGAGTGGATCAAAAAACTGTGGTCCATTTACACAATGGAATTCTACACAGCAGAGAGAAAGGAGATCCTACCCTTTGCAACAGCATGGATGGAACTAGAGAGCATTATGCTAAGTGAAATAAGCCAGGTGGTGAGGGAGAAATACCACATGATCTCACCTTTAACTGGAACATAATCAACAAAAGAAATCAGCAAACAAAATACAACCAGAGATATTGAAATTAAGAACGAACTGACAATATCAAGAGGGCAGGGAAAAGGGGGAAGGGTTTTCAGGAACAACTATAAAGGACACATGGACAAAACCAAGGGAGGTGGGTGCAGGGGAGGGAGGGAGTGGTGGGGGAAAAATGCAGACAACTGTACTTGAACAACAATAAAAAAATAACAGCAAAAAAAAGTGCAAATCCCAAAGAATATTTTCTCCATTCAATATAGAGGAAATCAGTACAGACACCTATATGCTCTTTAGAGCTCTCTCACATGCATGTAATTCATCCTCGGGAACAAATAAATGGAGTAATAGATTGGAGTTTCAAAGGTAGTGGTGATATTCATCACCGAGAGGTTGCCTCCCTGCACGGAAAAGACAGGGAATGGGTGATGCCCTCCTCATTGTAGTTCGGGCTGACACACTCACAGAACCTGTGGCTGGGCTCTGGGTGCTGGGACAGGGGACCACTGAGTGATGGGTTAGGAAAACTCACATGTGAAGGCTTTCTCTGTGGGTGGCAACACCAGAACTGGTTTCAGAGACAAGTCTAGATGTCATTCAACATGTTACATATTTAAATTTAAGAATCTCCCAGTCTCACACATGACTTGTGGAGGAAACTCTCCAAGGACCTGAGGACCCACTCTCTTATTTGGGAGGCTCTGTCCGTGTGTAAATGTGTGTGAAGCAATGGAACACACCAGGGGTAGAAAACCTGGTTCCCATGCATCATCTGAGGACACAGGTAAGTGACAGATGCACAGTAATGAAAATACACGACAAGAACTTAGACAATCTATTCTAACTAGGTGATTGTTAAACAAATATTCTTAGCCCACATTGTGTCAACTATCATCTGAGAAAGGGTGGCATCCCCCACGCCCCCGTGATGTCTGCTGCAATGCTCAGGGATGCAGGAGCTGCTGCTGAGGAGACAGCTGCCCCCCAATTGGCCCCTGTGGTGATTGCAACTCTGAAAGGAACCCATCTCCCTGGGCCTTGCGCTGCCAGGCGGGGTGAAGGTTGCTGGGGTCACCACCAGGGCACAGTTGGAGGCGGCTGGTGACTGTGAGCGGTGAGAAGGCAAGTCTCAGAGAGACAGGTGGACGCCCTAGCGCGCATGCCAGGGAGTGCAGGCTTGAACCCACCTCTCCAACTGCGTAAGGGAACTACGGCTTCAGGAGCACAGGTTTTACAGCGGCCAGGTTTGTCATTTAATGTTCGCAAGCAATGATCTATTGAAAAAGTTGATTCTAATTTCTTACAAAAGTTGGCATTTAATATTTCCAGATCACTCTATCTTGCATTGAGATGCCAAATTTTCCCCATGAATAGTTATTTTTCTCAAAATTCCGAATTATCTGATAAATAGTAGGTTAAGAGGCACTCTTAGAGGGGTTTATTTTTTCGCTAGACTCAGTTTTCTGGAGTGTGGTTGAGCTGAAGGCCCGTCCACTCTGCTTTTAGGATGGCTCCTTCTCAGCATGAGAACTGTACTGCCAACTGTGAACAAGTAGTGACTGAAGACGTCCCTTCTTCGTGACACTGAGAGTGTTTTGTGCAGTCTGAGTCCTCACAAGTTTCCACCAAATTGCTTCTCAAGGGTAGATGATTGGTATTTCTCAAGAGGTCTGAGCCTCACACACCCTGTTTTAGAGGCCACTGCATCAGATTTTTCCTATGTACACCATGTCTGGAGCTTGGCTGAGTATTTGTTTACAGCGATTACAGACCTAAGGGTCCTCCCAAGTGAGGTTTGCTCATGTGAAAGCACCCCCACATTGATTACAGACCAAGGCGGGGTTCTCCCTTGTGTGGGTTCTTGAGTGTCAAGTTTAGAGCTGTTGCTGAAGACTTCTGCGTTCCTTGTATTTCCAGTGTGAGCTCTCCTATGGCCACTGTGGTCAGACCACTGGCTGAAGGTCCTGCCACAGAGATGCCATGCAACTGGATGCTCCCCCACATGTACGTGCAGATGTCAGGCAAGTAGGGGTGCCCGCAGGATCTTCCACACTCACTACAGACAGGGTTTCTGCAATGTGTGAGCCCTCGAGGGTGTTTAAACATTAGAGCTATGATTGATGTTCTTCCACATCATGGCCCTGGTAAACCCATGTCATCTCAGGTCCGAATATTTGCTGAAGGCATTCATGATCTCCCCACTGTGGGTCCCTTCATGCCGTCTAAGGGCAGAGCACTGACTGAAGGCCTTCCCACACAGCTGACATCCATACGGTTTCTCGCCAGTGTGGGTTCTCTCATGCCGCCGGAGGGCAGAGCATTTACTGAAGGCTTTCCCACACTGACCGCACTCGTACGGCTGTTCCCCGGTGTGCGTCCTCTCATGCTGTCTGAGGTTTGAAGACTGACTGAAGGCCTTCCCACAGAGGTGACATTCGTACGGTTTCTCTCCGGTGTGCGTGAGACTGTGCTTCCGAAGGTCAGAGCTTTGGATAAAGGCGTTCCCACAGAGGTGGCATTCGTACGGCTTCTCTCCAGTGTGAGTCATCTCGTGCCGTCTGAGGCTGGAGCAGTTACTGAAGGCTTTCCCACAGAGATGGCACTCGTACGATTTACCTCTGGTGTGGGTCTGCTTATGTGGGTGCAGGCAGGACTGCTCACTAAGGGCGTTTTGACACTGTTTGCTGATACAGGGTTTCTTCTCCATGTGAGTGAACAAGTGTTGAGTCACTGTGGAGCTGTGAGTGAAATCTCCCAAATCCTTACATTTGCTGGGATCCTCAGGAGTATGAGATCTCTGCTTTGGGGAAGGAGATGAAAGAATGTTAATGATTTTCCCGCAGACGTTCCCATATGGACTTCTGTATATTTGAGTACCAAACTAATCTTTCTGTGACAGTATCCAATTAAAATCTTTCCAATGTTCCTTGCATATACATGCTGTGTTACTCCCCTCCATATATAAAGATTTCCTGTTCTGCAGCCTCCCAGATGCAGAGCTTACAGATTCTGAAAACTTTAAATGCTTCAAAGACTAGGCATACAAGCAATATTCACGCACTTGTCTTTTTAGTAAGATCTCAGGTTACAGTTTTGTGCTTAGGTTTAGGTCTTCACTAAGTTCAAACTACCTAAAACGTTTTGCTCCGAAGAAGCTCAACCCCAAATTAAGATGAATCTGGCTGCTATGCTTGGTTACAGACATCCCATTGCTGGGCCTTCACCCTGGGTGACTGGGCCGCGCTCATAACACTCACCAGGGGCATGACGGCCCATGTGTCCTTTCCGCTGCTATGTTGTGTGGCTACAGTCTCTGGTTTTTTAATGGCACGTTCCCTGCCTAAATAATTGAAAAATAATTAGAATGGCATTAGGGGAATGAAAACGTTGAAAAGCACCAAGTCCATGCCAGTATGTCTCAAAAACTGGCATTCTGATGGGGAACAGAAAGCAGAAATGAACCCCTTCTAGGGCAGTGACAACTAGTGGAGATTTCAGGATTGAAACGTGAAAAAAGTAAAACGGAGATGAGATGCTGGGGAGGTAAAGAGAGGGAGCCCTCAGAGGGAGGATCAAGACAACAGTTAGTATGTGAAAGTTCAGCTTCAATAAGCACATGAAAGTCCTTTCCCCGAAAGCCAACAGCAGGACACGTGAGTTCTGATTGATATGTGCATAAAATAATATAACATCTGAAGAATGTTGCTTTGTTGTCCTTCATCTACATTTGGAAAATATCGCTCACTTCCCAAGACCTTCCCGTGATATTCCAGGATGCACTCAGTCACTGAGCGGGCACCTACTCCTCTGGCGCACTGACCCCTGCTGCTCACCTGCACCCTGGCCTGGGAGAAATCTAGGCCCTTCCCTCCACAGCTCTTCACCTTGCTCCAGCTGGAAAGTCACATCTGATTGGCAGTGCTGATACCCTGCTCATGGAAAAAAGGTACATGGATTTTGAGATCTGTGCCAATAAAAGTGCACTATCATCAAGGCTGGGTCAGGCAACTGAGGAAGAATAAGAACCTTGAAGGTCACACCCAGGCAACGCCACCTTGAACAGAGAAAACAGTGATGGCCCCTCAGCAGCCCGGGAAGAAATCCAGGTCATGGCTGTGGATGTCCATGCCCACATTCAGGGACGGACTGTAGAAGCCTGTCTCTTCGACAATGGAGGAAGTGAACGTCTCCAAAGGGGGCATAACGCTATTTTCAGACCAACGCTGATACACAGAATCCCCACAAGAATCGTCAGGTTCTGTTATTTTTACTGCTCTGGTCTCAAGCCTCAGCAGAGTGACTAGACAGAATAATTTAGAAAACACTTAATTTATGTATGTGTTCACAAATACTCTTTGCTTTTCCAGCTCTGTTCCGGGTGTTAGAGACCGAGCAGTGAGAACGACGCCACACTGAGATCAAGACTGCATTCCAGCGGGCGGACAAACCAGATGTAGGGAAGCACAGAGACGAGTTACAAGGTCTATGGGAGAACCAGGGCAGAGAGCGGAGTGGGCTGTGGAAGCTGCTCTAGACACCTGTGACTGAATGCTTGATGAGTGAGAGAGTACCTTCCCACCTGTTCATACACACACACGCAAGACTCACCCAGGGAGACCAGGTGACTGATGTTCTCCAGCATCACGTCTCTGAAGAGCTTCCTCTGGGCTGTGTCCAGCAGGGCCCACTCTTCCTGAGTGAAGTCTACAGCCACATCTTCAAATGTCACTGATTCCTAGAACACCATGGACATTCCGACTTAGAACAGTTCCCGCCAATGTCCAAAGCAGAAGGGTGAGGTGACAACACTGAGGAAGGGGCTGAGGAGCTGGGCGCACAGGGAGATCCAACTAAGTGTAGGTTTGCGTCACTTCGTCCTCAGTGCTGGGCTGGCACCTGCCTGCCTTTCAGATACATCACGGAGATACACACAGTCTGAACCGATAAACTTTTATTAAAAGGGAATAGCATACGAAGTATGGTGTGATATGACCTGCAAATTTCTCCAAACTGATTGTTATGACTTCCAGACACATAATTATCATAATTGCCTTCAAAAGTTCATAACTCGAACTCTCTTCCAGATCAATGTCAAATAACTTTACTGACTTATCACTGTCAATTACAAACTGTAACTCTGGTTCCACCGTTCCTCTAGATGACCCTCAGACTCCTCATCTTTGAGAGGGTTTAACAACTTGTTATGAGTGTTGGAAGATCCAATAATCTACGAAGTTCATCCTACCTAAGTAAACGTGTACTAAATGCAAGCCATTAGCCTGCCACCCACTGTAGTGTCCCAGACCCTTGGTGTGATCTCCAGCACTCATCAGATGAGAAAGTCCATTCAGAACTTGGCACCTGCAGGTACAGTCTCACTCAGTCTGCAGACTCAGGCGAGCATCGCAAACAAGACGTGGGGTGGCTCAGCGGCACAGGCCAGGGCCCTCTGGGAGGCTGTGCTGAAGGACAGTCCTGGCCAGTTGTCCCGTGGGATGAGGCCCCCACACTCGGCTTTTCGGGGACCTCAAACATCAGTTATCACTGCCTCCTTTGTGGCTTCACCTTGTCCCCATGCTAAAGGGTACAGGAAGCCTCTCGATTGGTCTTGGTCTGTCTAGGTCTTCAAAAATTTCCACAGGGTCTTAAATTTTACTCTGCTCCACTCCCTGTCTTGCATGTGCCGTCACAATTAAAGAAATAATACTCCCTATACATGGATTCCAGTTACCGAATATGAAAAAAGGTTAATTACAAAAGGCAAATGTATGACTGGGGACAAGAGTGATAATGAGAATTTTAGTTACATTTCTAAGAAGTTTCCAAAAGTGCATATATATTCTATCAGAACCTTACATTTAAAATTGGAAAAAAATAAGCGGATGATTCTTCATGCTTTCCCTGGCCTCCCACCTGGCACAGCCCTCACTCAGGACCTGTAACACTGAGTGACCGGCCTCACCTGAGGGAACCTCAGCTGTTCTGCTCCTTGCTCACCTCTGCTCGCCATAACCCTCAAACCATGGTAGCCAACAGCATGATTAATGAATGCATTATTTCCCAAGGAGGCCATGGACTGAATGAGAACAGAAAACTTTCCTCGGCTCTTCTGTAAATACACAACCAGCTGGAGTAAAATAGTTCGGGGCTAGGAAGACCATCAGTATCCAGGGCACCCCTGACCCACTACAACCTCCTCAGCATGCTGGGGAAAGCTCACGGGAGCTCAGGTCTCCGAGTGCCTCCTGTTGCTGAGACCACTGGTGCCAGCAGGAGAAAGCTGCCCTCTGCTGCCAGCGGTGCTGTGATCTAAGCAAAAGGCGGCATTCCCTACTCACCAGCGGCTGCATGGTCAGGAAGCCAGCTGCCAGGTGTCCTTCTCTGGGTTCTCACTCACAGACGGTCCAAGCAATAAGCAGGCAAAGCTGGGGACAGAGAAAGAAGCCATGAGACCCCAGTCTTGTGTTGATTTCCAGTGCCGTCCATTACAAAGCCCCAGTGTTCACCTGGCTGGGACTATCCCCTTACCAACATGCAGTGCGCTCCATGGGGAGCACAACGACTCTCCTCGCCAGGGCCAAGAGAAAGAAGACTATGACAACAGTTCATAATAAAACACATAGAAATACAGAAACCTATGGGGGTGGTGCTGGGAGATGGAGGGATGGAGTAAAAAAGAAGAAAGAGAAAGAGGTCATGAGCATGAACAACGGTATGATGAATGCAGGGGTGAAGGAGGTGGGTGGAGGTGGAAGTGGAAGAGGGTATGGGGGGATAAATGGTGATGACAAAAATTGAATTAAATTAAATTTAAAAAAAAGAATATGGACAGTATTGAGTTTGGTATGTTAATTAGGCCATGGCATCCAGAGTCATTCAACCCCCTCCCTGATTTCTAAGCACAGCAATCCCTGACTCCCGCCATATGTAGGCTTTGGTTTCCACCCACAGGTAAACACTGTGGCATTTCTCGGGTGTCATTATTCTGCCTTTTGCACCAGCAGGGGTTCTCCAACCTCCATGGAGCCCTCTGGACCCTCACCCCTTCCTGCTCTCCAATTCCCCATGGGTCTGGATACCAAGCAGCTAAGAACCTATTTTATGATGGAGTTCATCCACTCAACGTCTTATTCCATTTGGCAGGATCAAAGGCACACATACCCCAGTTAGGTCCTTCCAATTCCAGCATCAGAAAGGAGCAGGAGAACATACGTGAGTCACAGAAGTACTGTCATATACTGCCTCAGTCCCCCAGGTCAAGGGTGTCTATACAATACAGAATGGCTGAAACTCTAGTTGACCCATCTCACATTTTCATAAGGTACTAGCTGAAATCCTGGGAGTCCTATTCCATATTAACCATCAGTAGCTGCAGGATCCCTGCATTTCATTGCATGCACAAATGTATATTTATGTGCATATGTATGAAGTACACACAAATATGTGTGAGAGACACATACAGAGAAAGCATTTATAAACTGTAAATTCTCCCCTAAAATACCAATAATAATCAGGTGCATCTCATGGAAGAATGATGATAATATGTGACAAACAAAACATAGGATTAACTCACCCATTTGTACTCGAGGTCCAGAAAAACAAAAAAAGATAACTTTGTATCAAATGTTGACTCTGTGCTTAGAATTGACATATATTTGCTTATTTAATCCTCACAGCAAGCCTGCTGATTATAGTTTATTTACCAACTTAACAGATGCCATAAACAGAAATGGTTCAAACAACCTCAGTGCTGTAATGAAGTCGCAGAGCTAGAAAATGACGCATCCATCATTTAACTTTGCTCTGCCTGGCTTCTGAGCTCAAACTCCTTAAGAATTAACGTATCACTGGGATGGATATGGAGAGCATTATGCTGCGTGAAATAAGCAGTCAGAGAAAGACAAATCCTCTATGACTTCACTTATATGTGGAATCCAATGGACAAAATAAAAATAGCAGTCAAAATAGAGTCATAAAGAGGACAGAATGACAGCTGTTGGGGGTGAGAGGGGTTGGGGGACTGGGTGAATAAGGTGAAGGGACTAAGGAAAAACAAACAAACAGCCCTGGCTGATGTGGCTCAGTGGATTGAGTGCTGGCCTGCAAACCAAAGGGTCACTCACTGGTTTGATCCCCAGTCAGGGCACATGCCTGGGTTGTGGGCCAGGTCCCTAGTAGAGGGTGCACGAGAGGCAACCACACACTGATGTATTGATGTTTCTCTCCCTTTCTTTCTCCCTTTTCCCCTCTAAAAATAAATAAATAAAAATCTTAAAAATAATAGAAAAAATAAAAAAAATAACTCATACACACAGACCACAGTATGATGATTTCCAGAGGGAAGGGGGTGGAGAGGTAGAGAAGGGTGAAGAGGGGAATAAACGGTGGAGACTTGACTTGGGGTGGTGAATACACAATACAATGTACAGATGATGTGTTGTAGAATTGTGACCAATGTCACCTCAATAAATTTTTTTTAAAAAGAATTACACACAACACCTATGTTTTCCTTGAGTATCACCTTTGATAATAATCAGAAGTCCCATCCGACACCTTTGACTTGCCAAGACCACCAGTGATTATTTTATAAATACATATTGTTGACATAGTTGTCTCCCGATAACTGAGTCCTCACTTGGGAACAAGAGGGAGTTAATCCTTGACTCCTTTTCGGAACTTTCCTTAGCCTCCTCGGACGCCTCGGTCTCTTGGCAATGTCTTCAGTGTCCGCTCTCACCAGCGCTTCTCCCAGGCCCTCTGCAGAGGGGTCCTCGGGACCACTGGAGTGTCTCCGCACTCCATGTTTTGGTTTCTCCAGAGTCCTGGCGGGCTCAGACGTGGATGCACTTGCTCCAGTTTCTTCTATTGCTCTCTATGGAAATTTCTTGTCTGAACTTCACTACTGAACTGTCCCCTCTGCTTGCACGCTGACAGGTAAAACGAAGTGTTTCTCCCTACAGCAGCCTGCCCTGCAGACAGAAACACCACTCTTCCTCTGGCCCCCCACCTCCGGCCCCCGACCAGCGCTAACGGCTCTGTCACACAGCTGAGTGTCTTACATGACTGTCCATTTTGTGTGGGGTTGTTCACTTTCATACTGTGGACTTTTAAGAGTATTTTATATATTATGAATAACGGGCCTTTACCAAATGTGTTCTGCAAATATTTTCTTCCAGCTTACGGCTTGTCTTCTCATTTTTTTGACAGTGATTTTCCACAGAGAAGTTTTTAATCAAGTTCAGCTTATCAATTATTTCTTTCACAGGTCATAACTTTGGTATTGATCTAATCTAAAAAACAACATCAAACCCAAAGTCACCTACATTTTCCCCCTGTGTTTTCTTCCCCCTGTGTTTTCTTACAGTAGTTTTACAGTTTTGTGTTTTATATTTCAGCCTATTATAAACATTCAGTTAATTTTTGAAAAGAGTGTAAGGTCTGGGTCCAGAGTCTTTTTTTTTTTGTATGTGGATTTTCAATTGTTATCCTTCCCTTATTGAAGACCTTTTCTTCATTGTATTGTTTTTGTTCCCGTGTCAAATGCCAAATATACCCACACAAAGACTGTATTTGTGTGGGTATATTTCTGGATTCCCTGTTGTGTTTCAGTGATCTGTTTCTCTATTATTTCACTAACAGATTATGTCCTTAATTATTCATCCTTCTAAAAGTCTCAAAAACAACCTTCATCTCTTCTCAGGAGTCCCGCTACTTTCAGGACTTTGGTTTTATGGGCAGTACTGTGGAGAAGACAGAGCAAGAGATCTCTCCTGCTCTTCAGTTGTAACAAGACTTGTAATTTACTGACATCTTTCAGACTGTGAATAGAAGGGTGACTCTATATAAGTAGAAACATTTGTGTTTAAAATATATATTCAAGGTACATATTTTTTAGGTATCTAGAGTATGCAAATTTTACCACCAAGAAATAGAAAAATAATTTACTATTTGTAGGTCTCTTCTGGTCAGATTTAGCTAATGATTGAGGACTTTAACACCGTGTGAGTTTCAAAATATTAGGCCTTCCTAGAATAAATGACTTAGCTTCACTATTGATTTTCCTATAAATAGCATGTGCTTTAACTATTTCTGAAAATATTAAACATTTGAAAGAGTAAAGACATAATCTTAAGATACGTGGAGATACAGAGATATAGAAACAAATTATTTTTGAAGAAAAATCATGCAATATGTATTTAAGTATAAG
>VMDR010030216.1:0-12458 GCA_007922815.1 Macrotus californicus
TAGTGGTAATAAACTCCTTCAGTTTTTGTTTGTTTGCAAAATCGTCATCTCTTTTTCTTTCTGAAAGGAAACTTTGCTACTTTCAAAATACTTTCTTTGTCTTTGAGTTTGAAAATTGTAATATGTCTTGCTGTAGCCCTTTTTGAGTTTAACCTACTGGGGATTCTTTAGGCCTCATGAATCTAGATGTCCATTATGCTTCCCTCTTGGGAAGTTTTCAGCAATTATTGCTTTGAGGTCTGTCTGGAAAAAGTCTAGCCATTATTAGTGTAATGAGAACAGTTTGCATGACATTGATGTAACCCAACAGCCAAGGAGAGTGGACTGGAATGTGCATGTGTGAACAATGACAACTTCACTGTATTAGTCAGTGGGGATGGTAGACGCCATGGAGTGAGCATGTTTACTGTGTGGCCATCATATTCAAAATGATTGAGTGAGTAGAGCAATGAGTCTGCATCAGATTTTGTGTTGAGCTTGAGTACTCCTCTGTAGAAATTATTCAGATGATTCAGAAGGTCGCAGCTATGAGCAACTGGTGATTGGCAGCTTCATCACAACAATGCAACTGCTCATGCATCACATCTCATGCAGAGTTTTTTGGTGAAACATCAAGTCACCCAGGTGACTCAGTTTCCCTACAGCCCATATTTGGTACCCTGCAACTTCTGGTTTTCCCAAAACTAAAATCACCTTTGGAAGAAAAGAGATTTCAGACCATCAGTGAGATTCAGGAAAATACAACAGGGCAGCTGATGGTGATTGGGAAAAATTGTGTGAGGACTCAAAGTGCCTGTTTTGAAGGGGACTGAGGCATCATTGTGCTATGTACAATGTTGCTTGTGTCTTGTATCTTCTTCAATAAATGTCTATTTTTCATATTATACAGCTGGATACCTTCTGGGCAGACCTCATATATCCTTTTTTTTCTTTCTCTTCTCCTTCTGGGATTCTCATAATACATATATTGTGTTCTTTTATGGTTTTCTACCAGTTCCATGGGGATTTTTTACCCTTCTTCTCATCTTTTTTTAA
Source organism: Macrotus californicus (assembly GCA_007922815.1). Classification (NCBI taxonomy): domain Eukaryota; kingdom Metazoa; phylum Chordata; class Mammalia; order Chiroptera; family Phyllostomidae; genus Macrotus; species Macrotus californicus. The sequence continues at coordinate 1,036 of VMDR010030216.1, forward strand.
ATTTTGCTTCTCTGATAATTTAAATGACTTATCTTCTAATTCACTGATTATCTCTTCAGATTAGTCAAGTTTGCTTTTGAAGCTCTTTACTGATTTCTTCTGTTCTGTCCTTGTATTTTTTTTTAGCTCTAGAATTTCTGTTTGACTTTGATGATTTCTATTTCTTTGCTGAATTTCTCATTTTGTTCATGCATTGCTTTTTTAATTTTGTTTATTTGTTTGTCTGTGTGTTCCTGAAGTTCACTAAAATACTCCAAGAGGATCCTCTTATCAGGTTTCCTAGTAGGGCAGGTCTGTGTACTAATCTTAAGAGTAGGTGGTGCTATGTATTAGCTCCAGTGACCGTTTGGGGTAGTGGAAGAGTCCACATGTCTGGCATGGCTAGTTGTTTGGTGACCTGACACAGGCAGATCTGTATACTGAGTTGTGAGGCCGGATGGGCCGACTGGCTTGGCTCTACAGATAGGTAGAGCCACTGGCTTAGCTGTCTGCTCACAGTCAGTGTAAGTGTGTCTGTAGGATGTTGTGTTTAGCTTTCTACATATTCTGGTTAAGGTTCCTGGTTAGGCAGCTCAAAGTGCGGTATTCCGCAGTGGTTGGGGCTACAAATTAGTTTCCTTGCTTGGCTGGGGCCACAGAATAGGCTCCAATGCTGGCAAGATTTATTGATTGGGTACAAAATCATACAGAAATATATACCAAACTCCATGGCCAAATGGGGCCACTGACCTGGCTCTATATGGGCAGAAATACTGGCCAGGCTCTCTGCTCAAATACTACTGAACCATGAAGTTTCTAGGGTGCTCTGGCCAAGTTTCCTTGTCACATAGGGATAAGGGCCGCACTCAATAGTAGGAAGGGTTATGAATTAGCTTCCCCATCTGGAAGACTCCTGTTTCCACCAGAACAGGCTCCCAAGCTGGCAAGACTCATTGGTGGAGGTCACAAATAAGGCAGAACGGTAGGACAAGCTCCCTGGCCAGGTGGGTCATTGCTTTTGCACTGTAGAAGGTCAGAGTCACTGGATGAGCTGTCTGATCAAGTGCTACTAGGCCACACAGTTTCTAAGGTGCTCCAGATAGGCTTCCTAGTTGAATGAGTACAAGGATTAATGTTAGCAGTGTGTGGGGCTATAAATTAGCTTCCCTGACCAGGTGGGGCAGCAGAGCAGGCTCTATGGCAACAAGACTTGTTTTAGGGGATTCCCAACTCAGGCAGAATTATATACAAAATTCCATAGCCAGATGGGTCTGCCAACTTGGCTTTGCAGAAGGGCAGAGCTGCTGGCCAGGCTTTCTGCTCAAGTGCGGCTGGGCTACACAACTTCCTGGGTATCTGTCCAGGTTTCCCGGTTGGTCAGGAGTGAGGGTGGCAACGCTATGAACTAGAGTCCCTGCCTGGGTGGCATAACAGATCAGGCTTCAAAGCCAGCAAGACTCATTATGTGAGGTCTCAAATTGGACAGAAGTGTGTGCTGAGTTACCTGGCCAGAAAGGGCCACTGTCCTGGCTCTGAAGACGGGTAGCACTGCCCACTTAGTGCTGCTGGGCTACAGAGCTTCTGAGGTGCTCTGGCAAGGCTTCCTGTCAGGCAGAGCTGGGGTTACATTCAACAGTTGGCGGGTCTATGAAGTAATGACCCAGCTCAGGGTGGAGGGTGACAGAATGGGATTGAAGGCCAACAAGACTTGACATTTGGGGTCACAAATCAAGCAGTACTGTAACCAAGTTCCTCATCTGGACAGGACTTTCATCTTGGCTCTGAAGGTGGGAAAAGCTGCTCTTTGGGATTTCTACTTGGATGCTTCCGTGAGAAGGAGCTAAGTCTGCCAAGATTCAAGTGCTAGTTGCTGGATACAAGCCCTGCCCCTCTTCACCATCACAATCTGATCTCCAGTAGTCAGCCTAACGCATTCTTCCCGCAATCTTCATGAGGTAAGATCTAAATGAGCTTCCTGGGAAGTGACACACAATGCTGAGGGAGCTGGATGTCAGCCTTGGGCTCTCTGTTTCCCCCTGGGGAAAGCATGGGTCCAAAGGGGCCCTCTCAGTGGAATGCCATGACATTACAGTGGTGACGCTGTCAGCCCTTTACCTGCTAATGCAGTCTTTCTTGGCCTATGTGATCCAGGGAGGTGCTTTGGCCTCATTCAAATGTTCCAGGGTGTTCACAATGATGTCTTGTCTATGGATAGGTGTTAGTTGATCTTCTTGTGAGGGGGACTGAGGTCAGAAAGGACCTATGTTGCCATCTTGGTACCGGTAGAACTTCATTAGTTTCTAAAGATAAAATGTAGGATTAAGATTGGTGTTAGAGAAATTCAAAGACAGTGACTCAAAAGGAAAGAAAATGAAGAGAAAAAAATCACTTTCTTTTTTTAAAGAGTCTAATAATCTTAGAGATTTAGAGTTAGTTATAAAGGAGATTTTATAATAATAAATTTCTTTTTTAATATTCTCACAATAAGTAGGAGAGTTTAGACAAGAGGGCCCAGAAGCAGTGCCTTTCAATCACAGAACTGATATTTTTCAATGATCTCTAAAAGATCCCAAAAAACTTTCTTTCACATTTTTATTTTAGTTCATGAAACTTTATCATTTTCCCTTCGACCTTTCGCATAGAAAAAAAAAAAAGTCCTAAAACTTCAGTATGCACACCCTTTATCTTATTCAGAACACTGATTTCCAGAAACTCATATACAGAGAGACCTGCACACACTGACCGTTTCTCCCAAGTTGGGAGTATTCTGGTACAACCTGAGCTTCTCTCATCCTGACATGAAAAATTGCCTCCTAGAACATTTGACTACCTTTTGCTCCTCTGTAACTATTTTAATTAACAAAGAAACATATATTTTCTTCTGAGTTTACTTCTATTCAGAGTTGTTAAGCCTTAGTGTATTGTGCCTGATGTCATCAACCTTTTTATTACTTTTAACAGAGTTCAAGGGTCGAGCCAATAACTGGCCTAAAAATTCCTCTTGTCACAGAAATTAAACACAGACATAGATACACAGCAAAAAGCACACAAACATGCACACAGAGGCAAACATATTGAGCTTACTTGCAAGAGCTTGGGTCTCCAAGTCAGCCAGCCCTCAGGAGCCCTGTCTCTGCCGAGTGCTTCTTTGGTTGCCTTCCTGCACCATGATCAAACGGCCCCACGCCGTCAGCAGAGGAGTGGAACACGTGGAAATCCACCACATCATGTCAGACCCAAACATCTAAGAACATTGCTAGGGAGAAGAAACAAAACAAAACTTGTCCCTCTTGCTTCTGTTCCCTTTCTGTGAAAATCTAACAAACACTTGCTATATTATAAGACAAGATAATTGAGGGATGGCTTTTTACAGTCTCTAGGAGAGTCAGACCAACCCAGTGAGAAAAGAGAGTCAATACTAGACTAGACCGTAACGCCACAGCTTTCATGTGTTGAGAGTACTCTGATGAGCGCACATTTTCAAATGGCCTTGGGTTGCCGCCCCAGTCCATCTCCTTACCTACACCCCCTCACCCACCATTTTTACATAGATTGGGATGATTCCTTGAAACCTGTCATTCCTTAGCCATGCTCGTTAAGTGAAAGAATGAAAGGCTGGGATTCTAGACCTGCGTTACTAGGTAATTGAATGTGTGATAATTGTCAAATAATTTATTCCGTTACCCTGTTTAAGCCAAGGGGATTAACGAGTTGACCAGAGTCATCTCGGCTTTAAAGTTCACTGACAAGGAGTATGGAATTTAATTGACATGGAAAATAAGGTCCAGGCAGGTTACGTTCCCAGGGTCTATTTTGCTCATTACCGACAGAGATGGAACTTGGTGCCCAATGCCTCAGCACTGGCTTTGTCGTTCAACTCTCCCTTCCCGTGGTTTACACTGTACAAAATTTTGAACTCAGGAAGGCTTTCCTCCCGTTACTTGATATGTTTTGCTTCTATCAATAAATGTTTAAGGATTAAAAATTTATTTTAAAACAATCTAACACAATCAAATTTTGATGAAAAAAGTAAATAGAAAATATTAAATATATCTCTGAGCAACACATAACCTTTTGAATTTCCAGTAATTTTAATTATTATTGTTATTTCAGCTATGGAGAAGGGACGCCCACACAGTAGTTTCCACGTGGGCATCCACCCCACGTCTCCTGAGACAATGTCGAGGAGTCCTGATGTTTAACAGACAGCTCATGACCCTTCAGCGATCTCTGAGAAACATGGCAATGTGATTGCATCAGGGCGATAGTAAGGCTCAAGCACTGTCTAAATATTGTTTGTCCTTGCAGCGGGTACTTAAAAAGCTGGTCTCTTACAGGGTTGAGAAACAAGACTTTTTAAAACAATGGGAAAATTGTATCTGCACATGTAGGTTAGCAGCATATAGAATGGCCTTGCAAATGACTTATTTTTCAGCCTGGACCAACACTGACTGATTCGGTGACTAGGGAACCATCCCGATTCCAAGAATTTACTAGAAAAGGAATATAAGGAAAAATACATTAATGGTAACCGTTCCATATTTTAAATCTAGCAAATAATAATTAAGGACTTAAAAGTATATGTTTCAAATTAAGGCTGACTAGACCTCAGTATTGAGCCATCTAAAATATATCCACCAAGTCCTTGAACATATTTGGATATATTTGGACACATTTAACTTGCGGCAGGATGTGTGTCATGAAAAATAATCATCTTTCATTTTAAAAATAGAAATATACTGATGCATAAATGTATTGCTTATAATGTATCAGTCTGCAGGGTATTATTTTGCTCATAACAGGAAATGGCAGAAGTAGGTAACTATATTCTGGTATAAAACGGAACTGAACGATCTTTGGCAATTACAATGCATAGACTACACCGGTCCCAGTGCAGGAAGCATAACAATTTGCATATTTTAATTTAGAGGTTAGGGACCCCTGTCAAAGTAACAGCTTGGACCAGGTCAGCAAGGAAAAATCGAGAAGAGAGAAATAATTGAAAAGGCAGTTCCCAACAAAATGAAATTTGTCTCGTTGTCACTTAAGGTTGTCTTCTTGTCTTTCTCAGGGAGCAAGGTCAGCTTACAAATGAAGGGAGAATAGGGCACGGTAGATCACTAAGGACCAAAGGATAATTTTTTTAAATAACAGTGGCAATTGCAATATATATTTATGAAGAAGAGAGAAAAAGAATGTACACAGCTTTCCAGTTAAGAGTCAGCAGGTGTTCTTTGAGTAGAAATATTGCAGATGTGTCCATGGCAGATCTTAACTTTGTCCCTCAAAGACAAGCAGGTTACAGAGGAGATGAAGTGCTTAATAAAATAATTTAGTGTGACATATTGATATTGAAGGATGGAGGCAGAAAAGGATTTGCAACAAAATTAAGGTATGTCTCTCTTGAAACAGTTCTCCATCCCTTTCTCTGAGGGATCATATAAGATTTTCATGAGAAAGGAGTGTGTTTTCTTTCTCTCTCCAAGTTTGTGCTAAAACATAGATGCCAATGTAAAGTTCAACATCTGCAATCACATGAAAATCTTCTTGGAAAATAGTCCAGAGGAAAGTCAAGTTATAAAATATTGCCTTGGTTATGTTTTAGAGAGGTTTTAATCTCTCCAATGTCATGTGTTTTCAGTTAAAAATGTATATTAGTAAAAAAAAAAAAAGACCCTAGGCCATCATCAGTGAAGAGAATTAGGCCTGAGAAATGTTAGTTTTAGATAGAGGCACTGGAGGATGGCTAGAACTACTATGAAAACATAAAAACAGAAGCCAGATTTCAACTCGGAGTGGGGGTAAACACCGTTTCCAGTGTCTGGGTGTATTCAAAACCCTTGCTTGGGAAAATGAAGATAAATATTTCATGCTCATGTTATAGTTTTATAATTTACATAAAAAACAAAAAATACCCACAAAAAAAGCCCTATTCTGTGGTTGGCAAGCTATTTCCTGTCTGAACACATTAGGAGGAAGCCCACTCATTGTGAAGGCTCACTCTGTCCGTGGTTTTTAACTGGTGGAGCCCTGCACGACAGAATGTGCAGATAGGCAGGTAGGGAGCACGAAACGTGTAAGAGCTCCCCGCTTCCCCACTGAGTTGAGAATTAAGGGTAAACCATAAATCACTAGGTGAAGAATCAAAACATAGGGGTTAGAGTACTAACTCTCTAGATGTGCAACCTTGGACGGATCGGTTCATAACTTCAACATTTTGGTTTTTTCCATCCTGAAAAACCATATTGCTTTACCTCACGGTTTACATGAAACTACATACATACATAGTGTGTTATTTTAAACTAAAAAGTGCATTGCAAATTTAACTTTTTCTTATTAATTTCCAGAGATGAAGGGACATAATTGGCTTCTGGGTTCTTTCAAACCCATTTGCTCAGTCATTTTTCCCTAAAGTTAAATCTCAAACACCTATGCTTCCTCTTTGGCCGTAATGGGCTAGATGATGTTTTCACTGGCTTCTGCACCTGCCCGCGGCGTATCAAGAGGAGGAGTGGATTTGTCCTCACAAGTACATTTTCAGCGTGAAGAGCTGTTGTTCCAGAAACAGTCCCAAATTTCTGTCACCCTAGTGACTCCTCAATTCACTGCGATTTTTCCCCTCTGGAAAAGAACATGAAAATGTATTACCTACGAAACATATCTAATAATGAGATCATGTGAAACTTATATAGATTCTGCTAAGAAGCTGCTAAGTGGCACTTTTGGAAAGAAAATTTATAGAATATACTTGGCAATGCTGAGTATTTCCATTAAGAAGAAAAAAAAATGAACGAAAGACCACACAACACTCACTATGAAAAGATATTATGTTTTCTCCAGAGAAGTAACACTTCCTCCTTTGTTCTGAAGGTTCTCCAATAACTTTAAAGCATTTTTGCAGATTACTTTACCCAAAATTATTAAAAATCACAAAAGTATCCATGAAGTAACAAAGTGGAAACTATGAGTAGGCCATTCAAATATCTACAGAAACAGTAGTCTTAAGAAAATGTGACTTATCTAAAACCTCCTCAAAAAAGAAAATAACCTGATGGATCTAGAAATAGAATCTAAGATGGCAACTCTGAGCACTGGACGGTGCTTCCTCTCTTCAGCTTTATTGCTGTGAATAGCCTCTCCACGTCAGCAACCTCCTGCTCCTCGAGGACGGATGAGATCATGCTAATGAGCTGCCCGTTCTTTCTGTAAGAAATGATGCAGTTATGGCCAATGAGCTAAGTCTTAGAATGTTCATGCACCATAGCTAACACACACACACACACACAATGTCATTCTAAGTACAGATTGTGTTCATTTGTTTTCTTAAACTGAGCTTTAGTTGAAAGTTTAATTTTAAGCTTTAGCCCAGTGTTTGCCTGAACTTCACACCCTATCCTTCCCTATTCGTACCTGTTCTTTCCTCGTTATATCAAATAATGAAGAACCAGACCATAGTAGAATGGATTTTGAACAGATTTTATAATTTAGCTGGTATCACTGCCATAAAGGCTGTGCATTAAACTAACATGTATTAGGGACATAAAGTAGAATTTGGAAGGTTTGAAAGACATTCAAACCTGACCATGAAAAAGATATCTGATCATTTAGTTATGTCAGGATTATACTTGATCTTAAAAGTGTTGGAAAAACTGAATATTTTTAAGGAAAAAAATACTTGCAAAGAGCATCTCAAAGGAGCATAGGTGATTTGTGCAATTTATATGTGACTTTTCATACTGCAATACTTTTAAGAAATGAAAATGGAAAAAAATAATATTGGCTCTTCAAAAACCAGCTGAAGTTGTAATTTAAAGGCCTATTGCTCATATATATGGTTTAAAGACTGTTGGCACACACTGGGTTTTATGTCAGACTGGCACATGAGGCCAAAGCCATGACCAGCTTCATCTTCTTTAAACATGATAGAGAATATTCTGGCTGCAGTGTTGACAGCCAGCAGTTCCTGAATCACCTTCTGCAATCTTTCATCACAGTGCTCAGGAAAACAGGAAAAGAGATGCAGCAACAATGGAAACTAGAAATATTGGTCAAAAATGCATCAGGCTAGTGTTGGAGAGTCAAATAAGGAAAGCCTAGCCTGAAGGTAGAATGGTAAAGCCTCTTGGGTTAATAAGGTAGGGGATTTCCATCTGCACAGACTCATAGAAGCACAATCCACCTTTCTGTTTTGTGAAAGCTCCTCAATATAGGATCCCAACACATTGTTCCAACCGTCGGCCCTACTGCAATCTTCCGTGCATCTCTCTGTCCAATATTCCTCAGGAATGAGACACGACTGAGGTCAACACGGATGTGGAAACCCTTTGGATCCAGATGTTGGAATACATACTTCACCATTTGGGGGTTTTTGCAATGTAAAAAACACCAACAACTTTAGGCTATACAGCATAAAATAAGGTTATGATGAGATAATCAGACCATAAGACCACAGGATTGTTCCTCAGGCCAAAAGATCTTTCCTAAATGAGAGACAACACAGAACCTGAAAGCTGACTCGGGTTCTAAACAGAAATATCTCCAATAGTTCATATTCAGATCTGAAAGGATGATTCCAACTGGACTCAGATAAAGAATAACATATTCTTTTCAAAGACAAGAGAGTACCTTGTAAGAATAAGTATTGAAAGAAGTAGTTTTACTGCACAAAACACAGAAAGTATAGCACCAGAGGAAGAGAGGAAGAACATATTTTGAAAATATTTCTAATAAAAATATAAAAGCTTGTATATTGCTGTATTTACTTTATGCTCTAAAAATTTAGAAAAAACAAGCTTCCTATAGAACAGGAAAATTATAAATTATTATTATTATAGCAGATTGAAATGAGGAATGAATTAGAGAGACAGAAATCAGTACGGTTGTTAACAAGGGCTAGGGTAGGAGAAACGGGGAGCTGTTCATTGGGTATGAGGGTTTGGTTTTACAAGAGAAAATTTTGGAGATGGTTTGTTATACAACCTATGTACTTAACACTACTAAACTGTACACTTAAAGTGGTTGAGATTTGTGTTATTGTGTTTTTATCACAACTGAATTTTTTTAAAGAAACATAATCAAATATAAAAAATAAATGAATTGCATGAGAAGTAAGCTATATATTGGGTTAGCAAAAATGTTTGTTTTTTTCTGTAAGATGGCTCTAGCAGTGCTTAGTTGTCTTTAACTTCTTTGGAAACAATTTTGTTAGATTGTATTGTGATAGCTGTCATATCAGCATCAACTTAAAGAAAACTTATCAAAATTGGTGAATTTTTGCACAGCCATTTTAATACTGAAGATGGAAGAAAATATGCAATATTTTCAGTGTATTATGCTGTATTATTTCAAGAAAGGTAAAAACGCAACTGAAATGCAGAAAAAGTTTTGTGTAGTGTATGGAGAAGGTGCTGTGACTGTGTCAAAAGTGGTTTGCGATGTTTTGTGCTTATGATTTCTCATTGAACAATGCTCTGTGGCCAGGTAGACCAGCTGAAGTTAACAGCAATCAAATTGAGACATAATTGAAAACAATCAACATTATATCATGTGGGAGAGAGCCGACACACTCAAAATATCCAGATCAATAAAGTTATTGGTGAAAATGAGAAATGTATAATTACTTTACAGGACAAACTATGGACTTTTTGGCCAACCAAATATGTTGGAGGTAAAGAAGCTCGCTATGCAGCTCATTGAACAAGAACATGAGCTTTGGATTAAAAAGGGCCTAATTACGTATCCTGTTTCCACTATTTTCCAACTATTTTACCGTGGAAAGTTATTTCATCTCCGAAGCCCTTATTTTCACCTTTAAGATAGATAATAATCGTACATTCTTCATAGGTTTTCTGGTGAAAGTTGATTGAAATAATACATTCAACATCTTTAAATGGCGAACGGCATATTGTTAAGTGCTCAATAAATATTAATTGTTACTAATATATTAAAAAACTAAAATTTAATCACAAAATTAAAAGTATTAATAGAATTAATAAAGAACTGTATCAGCATTATAAAAATGGAGTTTCAATAAAATATAAAAAGTCGAGTGTTTGCCTTAGGTCACAGAAGAAAAATATAAGCACATGGAAATAATGAGAGAAAAGTGGTAAGTATAAAAGTCAGACAAAAATGTTTAAGGTGTGCTTCACTGGTGGCATAATAAATGAAAGTAATAAATAAATTATAATAGAAACCAAACTTTCTAAGCTAAATATTTTGGCATGCAGAAGAAATTACCTACCAGACAAGTACATGGAGAAAAAACAGTTCGACATATGTTCATATGCTTTTTTTATTGCTGTTCAGTTACAGTTGTCCCTATTTCCCCGCCTTACTCTCCCCTGCCCCGCCCACCCCCACCTCCCACATATGTTCATATACTTTTGTTTTCTTTTCCAGATATTTGTAGTTTCAACTTTTTAAAGTAATTTCCTTAATTCTATCCAGGCAAAACATTAAAAAGAAAGTCACAACAAAGCAAACAACAAAAGCCAGAATTGTTTCACAATTATCTTCAATAACACAAAAGTCTAGAATCCACTCAAGTGACGTCAGGCCTCATAATCTCAACTGCCATGCAATGTCAGGCAGGTAACACAGAGAGTGCAGCAGTGCCGGTCAGTGCCGGTCGGTGCGGCGGTGAGCTGGAGACTGCAGGTCCAGATGCGAGGCAGAGAAGAGGCCACCCAACTCTGGTTCTGCATCGCTATGTGAGAACCCTGTTCCAGAGCTGCCAGCTATTCCCCCTTGTGAGAAAAGCCAGAAATATGAATTTTTGTGTGAAATTTCCATATTTTTAAGGCCATCAACAAATTCACATTTTCTGCTAATACTCTATAGGCCAAGCCAAACCCATCTGTAGTAGGCACTATATTTTCTCAGCTAATACCTGGTCACCAGTTTATACAGAACAGAGGGGTCACCTAAATGAAAAAGTTCCATTTCTAGCTAAAGATTTTGTTCATGTAGGAAAGAAAAATATATTTTCATATCTTGATCACTTATTTTTCTATATTTCATATATTGCATTTCTTTTTCCCATCCTTTTGTTTTTTCAACTTATTTCTTAATATGCATAGAATGGATATCTTTTAGGCCACATACAGTTATAACTTGCTTTTTAAAAATCTAATCATGCAATACTTTCTTTTTCACAGGGTTTTTGGCCATTCAGATTTAACGTGATTATTGACAATGCTGACATTTGTTTTCTATTTGTCCCATCTGCTCTTCGCCCCTTTTTTCTCTTTTCTGCCTTCTTCTTATTTGAGTACTTTTTAATGAATCCATATTATTTTTTTGTTGGTACATTAGCTATGACTCTTTATTGTGTTATTTTAGTGCTTACTTTAGAATATAAATTACATGTATTTAACATATCACAATTTAACTTCAAGTGATAATATACAAAGTCACATACTATTACAAACTTAAAATGATGT
>VMDR010030217.1:0-12454 GCA_007922815.1 Macrotus californicus
ATATATTATAACATTCACACTTTCCAGACTGGCTAATGGTGCAGAGTATGCATTATCAAATAACATCCACATGACAACTTTCAATTGTAGAAATAAAGTTGTATAAAATAAAATTACACTGGTTTGTATCTTATTTTTATTTTCATCTTCATACTATGAGAATTCCCTATTAATTAATTAATCCTCTGCAATAACTAAAAAGAGAATGATCACAGTGAAAAAATAATATTAAATTGGGAAGAAAAGAGAGGCACAAGAAATACAAAATCTTGGGAAATTCAGATCAAATGAATGAATGAAGACATTAGGAGACTAAGAAACTTACAAAAAGTGTAGCCAGATGCAAGCTTAAATTAAGGTTTAAAATGTTCATTTTGGAAACAGAATTGAAAATGAAGACAAATCAACAGACCCGAATGAATCTTAGTTAATTCTTAAAACTAAGCTAATTTTTAGAATGATACACTGGATACACATCCTTGAGAAACTGGGATCACAGGCAGGTAATTGCTTTGTTTGAAATCCAAACAATCTGGTCATTCGTACTTCATGTATAAATGCTGTTACCTTCCTGCCCTGTTACGTCATTGGAACGCGCATGCATCAGCCAATGAATAAACTTTCTGATGTTGTTTATTTTATGGCAGGGCTGCCTGTGAGCTAAATATTCCATTTTTGCAGCATCATCATCTCTGTCATTACCCTGTGATTTTTTGTTCATTTGTTCAAATGTTATTGTATTACCATTATTACCCCAAATGAGTGGGAAATGGGAAAAACTTTAAATTAAACAATAGTAATTACAAGAAGTGTTGTCTCTAAACTTAATATAAGTTAGACAAAGATAGAAGTTATTAGTCATGCCAAAAAATCTTTACTCAGAATCAGACACTTACTGAATTTGAACAGGTCAACTGTGTGCAGGTAAGGAAATAACCAAAATTATAGAAGGTTTAAAGACAGGAAAATTAAGGAGAGGCGTAAACACTGAATGCTTTGTCTCAAAGGCAAGATATAATTAGAAATTTCACAATGTATTTGGCCCAGTAGGGCCAGTGTTCCTTGTAACATGTGGGCTTTTGCACAATCAATCCTTGGACCAATTTTTAGAAATGCATTCTGTACTAAAGTAGGAAAAACAGTGCAGAGCGAGTCACCATGTTCTCAATCAAATACAAAAACAAATACAAGGTATTTCTACAGTGGAAAGCACAGGGTGAAAGCTGCTTATTTTTGCTGGTACTGGCATTCCCACATCGGTGCCCTGACACTGTCACTCACAGCCCAAACCACCAGTCGTCCAACACACTCAGGTCTTGTATCTTACTTAGTGCCACCATAGCATTGGACATGTGACGTTAATTCTGTGGCCTCTGGTGTTTCATACGTCTTCTTCGGATATTCTATCTTGTCCTTTCTGGACCTTTTCCACTCCACATTATTCATTTTGTAGACCACGTCTAGCCAAATTGCAAATTCTTGACTGTCTTCTCCACAATCTTTAGTCCATTCATAGGGACTGTCTCAAACACTGGGCAAGCTAGACAACGTTAACTGGCTTTCATTCATTCTTTCTTCCTTTACTTTTTGTAGACATTTATCTCGTAACTACTATGTGCCAGCCATTTGTATAAAGGCTTCAAATAAGAAATGATCATCTCACCAATCAGTTGGAGGAATCTCCAGACAGCAAAAACAGTTGATTCAACATGATGGGGGGCATTAAAACTACCTGCAACGTCGAATAGGAATTCTGTGAGGTACCCGTAAGTTTATGAGAGGGTTAGGAAGTGTTTCAGAGGAAAGGTCTTGAAGGATAAATGGGTAGTAAAAAGTTGATTAGACTGAAAAGAGGAGCAAAGACATTTCTGGCGGAGGGAAGAGCATCGACAGCTAGGGCAGGGGATAGGGAAAGCAGGCAACGTTTTCTCCAAGGAATGGCAACAAGAGCAAGGTTGGTGGGGCTCAGACACTTAGGGGGACAGGGAAGCAGAGAAACAACCAGAGAAGACAGTCAAACCTGGTGTGTGGATCACCTAAGAGCGGTTAGGCTGTGTGCTCTAAGTAAGTGTTTCTCCAGCTGGGATTTGAGGTCACCTCCACTACATTCACCTAGAATCCACTGCAAGAGGTCTGCTAGGTGCAGATTTCTCGTGCTTGCATCCAGGATACAGCCCTAGAATCTGCATTTTCAATAAGCACCCAGGTGACTCTGATGCTCACCATCTGGGAAGCTGCCACAGATTTTTAAACAAGGGAATGATGTGGTCAGGTTTGTATTTTAGAAATAAGCCATTAGACCAAGGAGACAATCACGGGGAAGGTGTATCCACTGCTGCTAAATGAGCCTGTGACTTGGGTTTGTATTAGAATCATCTTGGGGAACTTTTGTAAAACTGCAGATTTCACTCTTTACCTAAGACTTACTGCATCTGAATCAAAGCAGAGGGGGCTAGGATTTGTATTAGGTTGAACGGTATGAAATTGCCATTTTATGTAGGTCAAAATGGTAAGATTTGGGCAATTTCTCACAATTCAATCTAATATTTTTAACAAACCCCCTCCTCTCTTCTGATATACATCGAAGTCTAAGGCTGCCTGATAAAATGCAAGCTGAGGTGAATGCTTCTCCTTTTTATTAATTATTATTATCACTACTCAGTTTGATTAACATGCAACAATGGAAATGACAGATTTATGTACCCAAAACAAATGCTTTTTTAAAAAAAACGAGGTTTAAAAATAACCACCGATGAAGTAAGGCCGCTGATTTAAAGACTCTAGATCCAGAAGGAACACTAGACTCTCGCGCTTTTTCCTCACCTCCCCACACAGTTTTCACATATATGGTGGAGCTGACAGAAGTATCTGCTAGAAGTTACACCGCATGTCTTTTCAACTCCTCAATGACACATGCTCTTCATTTTAACAGGTGATGAAATAAATGCAGCTAAAAAGTATTTCGGACTTAATGTATAGGTGCTAGTATTGCACGAAGTCCTAAAATACCTGAAATGGGGTATGGGGGGGGTGCTAAAGTAAATACTCATGCATATCCATCTTTAAAATAAAGCCAATGAACTTAAATAACACAGAACCTAGAGCAGTGCTTGAAATATACTAGATGCTTAATAAATAATTATTGAATAAATAATTGGCCTCTTAAAAAATAGGTTAAAGGAGATATAGCAATGCAAGGAAGTTCTAAGGCAGTGCAGTGTACACATTGTGAACTAAGTGTAGATTTTTTCAGCTGCCAGCCTGACCCAATAGGCCTTTGGTCCCCAACCATGACCCCTCCTCTACAAACGCCAGCCCTGCCACATGCACTTTCTTTCCCCTGAAGGAGCCCCGGCAGAAAGCAATGCAATGACCATGTCCCAGCTAAGTGTGACAGTACATTATGTCCTGGGCGGGAGCAAAGCCCACGAGTGCGGCCTTCGAAGGCCATCCAAAGAGAAATAATAGCTAATAAAGGCTATGTCATCCTAACACAGCATAGTTACCAATATTAGCTTAGTAATAGTTAATACTTGCTTTTTACAAGTATATGCCAAGATTGTTGGCACACCACGTGCATTAAGTCATTTAATTCTTTTAACAACCTCTGATGTAAGCACTGTTATTATCATTCTGATTTTATAGATGAGAGTAGAGAGGCTAAGTAACACCCAAACTCACACACCTGGGAAGTGCAGAGTTGAAAGGTGACTCCAGGTCACCAAGTCCCAGACCTTACCCTCTACTCAACTGTCTGACCTCAGGGCAGCAAAGCAAAAAGGACCCTGCAAGCTGACCTCTTGCAGCCGCCACATCAGCAAGATGGCATTTCTGGTGACTGTGACCTGGTTCCAGACTTTTCTTCCACAGGGAATGAAGCCTCTTTAGTTGAGGAGACTTTACACAGAGTGAGGCCCAGGATATAAAGGAGAAAGGCAAGGAGAACCATGAAGGAATGTCATTCTCCTCTGCCTTGGGGACAGCATGGACACTACTCCCCAAGAACTTCTGGACTCATCAAATCTCTAACTTCAACTTTCCACTAAGGAATTTGGGTCCTCACGTGAGGATATTTTCTAAAGAAGCATCAAAGATATCATTATATTTCATTTGCTCAGTGGGATCATTCTTACTTCCAGAAGGAAAATAAAAAAGGACAAAATATTCCCCTAAACCAGGGGTAAAAGTCTTAGATCAAAGGGATTTAAAAGACCAACATGAGGTAGATCTTTCTATGGCAATTGTGGCTTGAAAAATCGCCTCCCACCCCAGCATTCCTTGAGGAGTCAGGCATGCACAGAAGGAAGAGACCCCTCTGGTCCAAGTCACCCAGCCTCTGATCCTGACTCCCCTACAGGATGCTGAGAACGCAAGAAGAGGGACTATCCCAAGTCTATCTGCACCATCAGAATATCAAGTACCGGAGAAAGAAAAGTTTAGAAAACAAGATCCCAGAGAAGTAAAGCTGATCTCCGAGGAAGGCCGCTGCTCAAACTAATTTCCATCCTCGGTCAGACCGCTCCGCACCTCTCTACACCCAGGTAGAACACCTGTCGTCGTGAAACAGACAAGGCAACACGAGAGCAGAAATTCTGCAAAATAAAATGCATAATGGGGTGTCTCCCCATGAAAAATACTCCAAGAAGTTCCTCCAAGCCCCAAGTAACGAGACCAAATGCACACAATAACAATAAACCCTTGAGACATAAACAACCCAGACTGGGCCAGTCTCGCCCACCTCACGCCGCACTTGGGTATCCTGGCGAAGGAAAATGTGCCCCCCGCCCCCTGCCCGTAAGAAATCATCCAGCGTCCGGCTAAGGTCCAGTGGCTGCCAGAATTAAGTTCACCCAAATCTTACCCAGATCCCGAGTTCCTGAGAGTCGCAGCGCAGCCCTTTCCCCCTGGTTTTCACTGAACGCCAGCCGAGAAACAGAATCTGTCCCAAATGGAGCCCTTGGCCTCCAAGCAGCGTCCCAGAAGAGAGCGATACTTGGCAACCTTCGTTCAGATTCAAAGGTGGAGGCGCCGGAAAGGAGGCCGGTCTCGGTGCGTTTCCAGCCCCACAGTTTCGCGCACCGGAGAAAGTACTCGCTGCGAACTTGAGTAAGGTTTTCCCCCTCTGGCCTGAGATGCTGGAGGAGGAGGGGAGAAACCCGAGCCGGGCCGGGGCCGGGGTGCGAGCAGTTGCCGCTGCGGCAGCTGCTGCCGCCGGGGCAGTGACCGCTGGAGGGGGCGTCGCTTGGCGCCGCGCACAGTCCCCACTGCAGCCAGCTGGATCCGCGGGCCCAACTCCTGCGCCCCGAACGCGGGTCGACCTGCTCCGGGCGGCTTCCACCGTCCGAGAGTGACCCGCCAATAGTCCGGTCACGAAGTTGGCAAACCTACGGGGTCACCGCATTGGGTGGCAGAGAGAGTGCTGGCCTGCGTCCCGACCCACGAGCGCCCCCAGGTCAAAGTCCGGGAGCTGTTCTGGACCCTCTAGGAGGATTTGGGGGGCTGGGGACAGCAGGTATGACGGCACGCCCCCAGCAGTGCCAGTAAGGGAGTGCAAATGTGCGGCGAAGGGATGGTGACCTAGCGGTACCAGAGTGTGGGAAGCAGCAGCGAAGTGGTCGGGAAGATGAGGCGAGGAGTTGGGGGGATGGGTAGGAAGGAGGGAACCACTTTACAGAGGCGGGGCGGAGAGAGAACTCCCCAGACCCTCAAGACAATCTCTGCGAGGCCTCTCGCGGAGATTACTTGGGGAATGGCTCCCTCTGCCGACTCGCCAAGGAGGTCCCGGGAGACCCAAACATGGAAAGTTAAAACCACGAAAAGTCTTTCTCCATCTGCGGATTGGACAGGAGGTGAGTTCTGGAGTCTACTTCTCTGACTGTCCACCTTCCTCTTCCTTACTAAAGAATTTCTCTGCCTCTGGACGACCCAAGCAGATACAGCTTCCAATTGCTGGGAAGTTCTCTCCTATGTTTAGCTGAATTCTCTCCGCCCCCTACGACCAACCACCGCGCCCCCCATCCACGCCCCCAAAAGGCTTGTGCTCCACACCCACACCGAATGATCTTTCCCTGCCAGGTTTCTCTTTCTTACATTAATATGATCTCTTTTTCTTTACAGAGACCTCAAATCACCTGCGTCTCCAGTCAGTAAGCTCACCTGGCAAACAGTCCCTGCTAAAAATTATGCTGGAAGGGAATGAACATGCATGTGTTTGGAGTCTCACCATTCTCCTTGGTCACGCTGGAAACAAACAGGGGAAGACTGTCTTGTTTGTTTACCAGGTATCCTTGCCTCCTCTTCTGTTAGCAGTACCTACATTTTTCTCTGGGGACCAAGCCCGCCACACTTAGCGAAGCCTGGACGGGAGGGTCAGTCCAGATCACCCAGCTTTTCCCCGTCCAGGACTCAACCTAGTCCCCTCGGACCTTCTCTGCCAGGAATCTCAACTCTGATCAGAGTGGCCCAAGAACAGATAAATCTAGGGATAATTGATCCATATGACAGTGTTCTAGAAATTGGCCATTAGCTTATGTCACTTAATCCCCAAAGCTACCCTTCCTTATGCTTTATGAAATCTGGTTGCTACAGTTGCATTTAATTTTTTAAATCAACCTTGAAGTCTGACTTACATTTGATGTATTGTACTCATACTGAGTGTGCAGTCTGATTCGTTTGGGAAATGTACACATGCAGGTAACCACTACCACAGTCAAGACAATGAACAATTCTATGGCCTCAGAAAATTCCCCTCCACCCCTCGGAAGTTAGTTCCCACCTTGTCCCATCTCTGGCCCACTGGGCTGCTTTCTGTAGCTCTAGATTAGATTTGTCTTTTCTAAAGTTTCTAGAATGGGATCATATAGTTTGTATTCCTTTGTGTCCAGCTTTCTTCCCTCGGCATAATGTTTTTGAGATTCATCAATGTTGTTTGCATAAGCAGTTTGTTTCTTCTGATTGATGAGAATGTTCCCATTGACGGGTACTCCGCCGTTTGCACATTCACCAAATGTTGATGAGCATTGGATTTGTTTCCAATTTAGGTTCATTATAAATAAAGCTCCTAGGGACATTTTTGTGGACATATGTTGTTATTTCTCTTATTTCATAAGCATGGGATTACTGGTTTATACAGTACAGTATGTGTGTAGCTATCTAATAGAGATTCACTGTTTTCTAAAGTGAATACGTAACTCTCCGTTTCCACCAGCAATGCATGAGAGTTGCTCCGTATTTTCATCAGCACTTGATATTGTCTGTCTTTTTATTTTAGCCATTCCACCGGGTATTTCATCATAGTTTTCATTTACATTTTCCTAATGACTAATGATGGATCAAAGACATTTCCCACATTTTCATGTGATTGCATGCCATTTGTTCTTTGATAAAGTGTCCAAATTTTCTTGCCCAATTTTTAATCAGGTCGTTTGTGTTCTTATTATTGGTTTGTAGGAGTTCTTTATAAGTTTTGAATACCAGACATTTGTCAGAAATGTGTATAGGAAATACACTCTTTCATCCTGTCCAGTGCCTATCAATATTTTAATGTATTTTAAGCAGCAGAAGTTTTTTTTTTTAATGAAGTCTAATTTATCCATTTTTTTCTTTTATGGTTGTGGTTTTTATGTTTCATCTAAGAAATTTATCCCAAGGTCATGAAGGTTTTCTCTTATGGCTTCTTCCAGAATTTTATAGCTTTAGCTGTTATGTTTAGGCCTGTGATTCATTTGGAGTCAATTTTTGTGTCCGGTCTGAGGTAAGGGCAGAAGTTCATTATTTTTCACATAGATTTCCAGTTGTTTCAGCACAATTTGTTGATAAAATTATCTTTTCCCCATTGATCACCTTGCCACTTTTACTGAAAATCACTTGGCCATGTGAGAATGGGTCTATTCCTGTGGCCGCGAGCTTTTCATGTGACCTACGTGTCCATTTCTGTTCTTGGGCCTTGACCGTGCTGCCTGGGTTCCCACACCTAAGTTCCCACACCTGCCTCTCCTGTGCTCGCTGGCACTGTGCTCCAGGGGTCCCTCTACGTCAGAAGTCCAGTGTGATCCTGGGGTTCACCTCATTTGTTACCTTTTCTCAGGGATCACACTCCTCTTGTCCGATGTCTAAAAGAGTTGTTTCACGCATTTTGTCCAAGTTTCGGTTGTCTATGGCAGGAGCATAAGTCCAGTCTGGCGACTCTGTGATGGCCACAAGGAGAAGTTGTTTGCCTTTGATTATTTGGGAGCTACTTTTTGAACAAATTTCGTCACACTTTTGTTATGTTTTGATTTATTTTTATTGAGTTGGATAGACTTGGTTTTTGTTGCTTTTGTCCAAAGAACTCTGGACGATACACATGTAGCACCAAAATGAACACATGAAGCATTTCAGATGAAGCCTGCACAACCTGGATTCAAGTAAGACTTTTAGTACCTTTTATTCTGAATACTATAAACACTATTCATATAATGTGAAATTAAATGGGCTTGTTTGTTGTTGGTAAGTATACTATTCTGTTACCATAGAATTTATAATCTCCTAATGCTCCAATTATTTTTCATATTTGCTCTTAAGACTGACTTTTAAAAATATTTATATAATTAGTTGGGATTTTCATAGTAATCTTACAGGACTATTCACTTAACCCCATGAAATTCCATTTTTCTACATGTGGTCCATTTAGACTTCTTGAGATCTTGATGGAGCTCATTCTGTCCCAGCATATTAGTTAGCTCAAAATCAAGATATGTAAAATTTGACCAGCAAGCCACAATTGCTTTTGAGCAAATACATATTAAACATGTGGAAGCAGGTAAAAGTCAACGGCATACTGTAACATTTATTTTCCATCTACATTTATCCACATCCCATAATAAGCTCATTCAATCACTTATAAATACACTTCTGTTACACTCAGCCCACTTTCTTCATCTGAACCACAGGATGTCGTGGATTTTTTTTTTTTTTTCAATTATGTTCGAAATCCAGAAACATTCTCATGTCTTCGATTTACCTGTCTGGAAGTATTTCGCATAAAGGAAGTCAAGTCAAACCAGCAGTTGTCTCTCTCTCAGCAAACAAAACTGGCTTCTTGCACCTGTGGCTCCTTCCCGCTCTGTAGTGCTCTCAGCCAGGCCTTCCGCCAATGGTTTAAAAGCTTGCATAGTTACAATAACAGACTGGAGCTCCCATGGCTTATGGACAGGTCCCCTGATGGAACCTGTGGCACAGTCAGCAGGTGCCACATCCCCTTTGACATGTTTCAAACCCAGTGACCGTTTTCCTATCCTCTGGCTGCCCCGCAGTCGTGCAGCTCACAACCCAGTACCCTGGATGAGGCAACAGAGGAATGGATTTCCCGTGGTATCCTGCACAGCTCAGGACACCAGGCGCTCACTGCCATGCTCTTGCTCTCCCCAGCGAGGAATCTCAGTGGAAAAGGGCGACCTTGGCAGTGAGCTGTGCCACCTTCAGGGAGAAGTAACATGTGTAAAGTTAAACTGTCCCTCTTACGTTCTCCAGTGCATCTAGTCGGAGTTTTTGCTCCATGTGTGTGCTAGAACCACTACACTCCTGGACTTCCCAAAGGCTTTCTCACCTGTGAGCAATCATCCAAGTCAGTGCTCTCCAGGGGCTCTTGGACCCTGCTAAGAGGGACTGTATGGGTTCACAGGCCACTCTAGGGTCCAAAGCCATGACCAAGGTATTTATGACTATTACTTGATTCACGGGTGGGAGAGACCCCTCCTGGATCCTTCAGTCATTTGGGGCCAGATCCCCCAGCTCCCACAAAACCACCTTTGTCCGTGGATTGAGGCCAAATTACTGTTGTTAGGGAGGATATGACAAGGGGTGTTTTATTAGGCCATCTTGCTTACACCACTCTCTCCAAATTTTATTTTACTGAAACCATAATTTACCATGGTAAGAAGTATATTTCTTCATCATGACCAAATTCATATCTTCATATGTATGTAATTGGAACAAGTTTCATGAAACAATACACTAACATGTCATATTCTCTGATATTTTCTTCCCTAGGGCTTCTCAAACATCAATGTGCATGTTAAACAGCTAGGGATTTTGTTAATATGTGACTCAGTATCTGGGGTGGGGAGACCTAGATTTGAACAAATTCCTGAGTGGATGTTTCTGTCTCTCAGACTGCATCTTGAGGAGCTAAATTCTCTTCTATTTCATTTTATTTAAGTACTAAATTACTTTTATGATTTTCAAATGTGTCTGGACTGTCAGTATGTAAAAGCACTACTGGTATATTTCTTGGAGTAAAGCTGCTTGGAGAAGCTCTTGAAACCACAACATGCCTATCTAGAATGTTCCTATAGACAACTACCTGTGAAAATGGTTCAACAGGAAACAGGCTTCATCTTCCATATGCCAAGACCAGAACATGATAGAAGTGAAGAGACTGATATCTTCCTGCTATGGCTTTTTTAAATCATAACATTTGACTCAATAAATAAATCTATTCTGGTTTAGAATAAATAAATCTAAGTGCTCTGCATATTAAGGACTCTCATAACTGTGTGGAAAAGAAAGTTATAGAAGGTGACCAAAAGTAACCATGGCAATGATATGAGTACCAGGGGGAAAAACAAAATCACCTCCTGTGGGCGTGATCTTTTGTCTCAAGCATCAGTGCTTACTGTGTCCATCAAGGTTTTTGTTTTCAGGTAACAAAAGGCAACACTGACTAACTTAATAAAAACAAAACTGGGGGAGAGGGGCCACTGAGGGACTCCACACAGAGATGGGAAGCTGTGGGACCGAAGCTGAAAGGAAGAAAGGAGGGGCCTAGGCAGGAGGAATCAAAGCTGAGGACTCGGGGCAGAAACAGCCTGGTCACGCTGTCCCCATTGATATTAATGAACTCGAACCATTTCTTTCCTTAGTCTTCACATCATGCTCTCAAGATCAAAATTACAGGAGAAAGCATCCATAGGGCTGAACTTGGGTTTTGGGTTCCCTCTTGCCAGCCTTGGGACAACAGGAAGTGTTTGGCCCTCAAACTTCCCTATGGGATCAGGTACCTAATATATCATCCCCCCGAGAGCCTAGAAAAATGGTATGTGACACAGAGTATTTACAATTCTTTCGAATTTTGCTCTAAACTGCAGTAGGAAACTGGGGCAGTCATTATTAACGGATGTAGGGCCAAAGGAGGGTTTTGTGAGGTGGGAAGAATCAATATGTTTTTGTGTCTTGTTGGTAATGACCCAGTAGACAGCCCATGTGGGTGGAAAAGTGGCTCATTGTCACTCTAACACTATTTCTGAGAGTTCCCGGCCGTTTTAGCCACCATCCAGTGCCAGAACTCTATCTGCAAAACTGAAATTCTACACCCAGTAAAGAATAATCCTTTACCCCCCGTTTCCCAGCTCCTGGCAACCACCATGGGACCTCTCTCTATAGGTGGAATTATACAGTATCTTTCCTTTTGTGACTCGCTCATTTCCCTTAGCATACTGCCTTCCAAGTTCATCCACAGCTTGGATTGTGTCAGAACTTCCTTCCTTTCAAGGCAGAGTAAGGCTGCTTTGCATGTCCATACCACACTTTGTGAACCATTCACCTGTGGATTGATGCTGAGTTGCTTCCACCTTTCGGATGTGCTGAATAATGCTACTATGAACATGGATTTGCAGATATCTCTTAGAGACTCTCCTTTCAATTCTTTGGGATAAATACCCAAAACTGGTCATTCTATTTGTAATTTTTCTAAGAACCATCGTACTTTTTCTTTGTGACTGCACCACTTTACCTTCCTGCCAACAGTGCACAAAGGGTTCCAATTTCTTCACATCCTGCCGACATTTATCTTCCTTTTTTTTATAGAGCCCATCCTAATAGGTGTGAGGGGCTATCTCATTGTAGTTTTGATTTGCGCTTCCCTAGTGATTAGTGATGCTGACCACCTTTTCAAATGTTGTTGGTCATTTGTGTATCTTCTTTCGAGAGATGTCAAGTCCTTGCCTTTTTCTTTTCTCTTTTTTTCAGTTAGGCTGTTTGTTGTTAAGTCGTAGGAGTTCTTTATACGTCCTGCTGTCCTCTTGCTCACTCCACTCCTCTCATTGGTCTCATTTCTTCAAACACACCAGGCATGTTTCCTCCATGGGGCCGTTGCTAGTCCTTCTGCCCGCAGTGTGTGACTTACTCCCTCAACTTTGACTCTAACTCAAATGCACCTTCTCAGTGAGCCTTCCTATCAGCAACGGAAACTCATCCCTGCTCCCCGAGCAAACCTAGTCCTCTTTAAAATGCTCTAACTTTTTCTTTTGTTAGCATTGCTTTTCACCTTCTAATATCCTATATCATTTACATATTCATTATGTGTATTGTTTGGTATCTGTCTTCCCCCATTAGAATATTAGCTTTTCAAGGTCAGACAGAGATCTTTGTCTGTCTTGTTTACTAATATATTTCAAGCACCAAGTGGTGTCTTTGT
>VMDR010030218.1:0-12456 GCA_007922815.1 Macrotus californicus
AATGTTTTAGATGCATAGCAAACACCCACAAAGCTTGAACCACTGTGTACGCCATTAGCAGGATAGACAATGCTTTTATCGGGGAGTTTTTGCCAAATGTGGGTGTTGTCACTGGAAAAACAAAAGCTATTTGCAAAATAATTGACAACTATCTTATTCTCTTTGTTTAAATTTACTTTTAGAGATTTCATTTGAGATTAAACTGTTTTTCTCTATATTTTTCTTTTTTTTTCTTATTTTACATCCTTCTTCTTGTGCCTATATGTTCCTAATTGAAAGTAACAATGGCTGCTTTATAAGTTTATTCCTAAAGATAAATTATCCTTATTCCTGAGGGTAAATTATATATTATATGTAAGATTAGGACAATGCCAAGCACATAATAGGAGCTCAATGAATGCTAATTGAAGTAGAAACTGAAGGGCACATTTAATGAAAATCAAAATCTAACTTTTTCTTCCCAACAGATGATTCTGCTGCAGAGAGCTTTAATGGCAACGAGACTCTGGGGCACAGTTCAGTTGCTTCAGGGGGAACACACAGCAGGGACATTGGTGACTCCAATGGTGATGGCAAAACCGAGATGGAGCAGGACCAGCAGCCCCTGAACCTGAGTGACGACAGTCCCCTCTCCTCACAGCTGACTTCGGAATACAGAATAGATGATCACAGCAGTAATGGAAAAAACAAGTATAAGAATCTTTTAATTTCTGACCTCAAGATGGAGCAAGAGGGGAGAGAAAATGGAAGCAAGGTAAGATCACATTACCGTTTTTAGAAATTTTTAATTTGGTCATGAAGTCACAAAGGAAAACATATTAATACAAGAGATGGAGATTATAAAAAGTCTAAAGGTACTTTAAACAAATGCCAATAATATATTACCAAGAAATTTACCATAGATATCATGTATGCATATAATATAAGCAATAAAATTCAGGAACAACAGTAAGCAAAATGAATCCTATCTCAGGAAAAGCTGTTGGTTTGTTTTTATACATGAAGTCATTGATTTAAAAGTTTCTCATTTATATAATCTACATATCTGGGTCTGGGAGTTTGTTGAGCTCAGATGTGAAAGTTTAGCTCTTAAAACACAATTTTAGATTA
This sequence comes from Macrotus californicus, assembly GCA_007922815.1. Classification (NCBI taxonomy): domain Eukaryota; kingdom Metazoa; phylum Chordata; class Mammalia; order Chiroptera; family Phyllostomidae; genus Macrotus; species Macrotus californicus. The sequence goes on from VMDR010030218.1 coordinate 1,111, forward strand.
TAAAAAACTGACTATCAAGTTTTTCCTAGTTTAGATAGGTGGATATAGCAATAAAGTTTCATTAAATTCTCTAGTTTGCCTTAAAGATCTGAAGACTCTGGTCAGTATTTACTCTATATATATGGGAGAAATGTGTCAGTGTTCTAGATTAAACATACAGATTAAATAAGTACTTGAACAAGTAATTTATCATAAACTGTGCAATGCAAAAGACAGAAACATGTTTCAGACATATCATCTAACTATGATTCTTTAATTTTTTTGTTTCCTTTAAAAAGTTTTGTGAATTTACTGGGGTGATATTGATTAATAAGATTATATAGGTTTCAGGTATACAATTCTACAACACATCATCTGTATATTGTTTTGTGTGTTTACCACTCCACATCAAGTCTCCTGCCGTTACCATTTATCTCCCCTTTATCCTCTCCGGCTTTCCCCCACTCCATTTCCCTTTGGTAATCACCATGCTGTTGTCTGTGCTGTGAGTTGTTTTTTTTTCTTTGTTTAATCCCTTCACCTTTTTCACCTCCCTCCCCAGCTCTCCTCCTCTCTGACAGCTGTCAGCCTGTTCTCTCTATCTAGGAGTCTGTATTTTGTTTGTTTATTTTGTTCATTAGATTCTACTTATAAGTGAAATCATATGGTCACTTGTCTTTCTCTGACTGGCTTATTTCACTTAGCACCATACACTCCAGGTCCCTCCATGCTGTTGAAAAAGGTAAGATTTCCTTCTTTTTAATGGCTGAGTAGGATTCCATTGTGTAGATGTACCACGGCTTTTTTATCCACTCATCTACTGATGGGCACTGGGCTGCTTCCCACATCTTGGCTATTGTAAATAATGCTGCAGTGAACATAGGGGTGCATATATTCGTTCAAATTAGTGTTTCAGGTTTCTTTGAAAAACACTATTCCCAGAAGTGGAATCACTAGGTCATAAGTCAGTTCCATTTTTAATTTTTTGAGATAACTTTATACTGCTTTCACAGTGGTTGCACCAATCTGTTTTCCCACCAACAGTTCACAATGGTTCCCTTTTCTCCAGATCCTATCAACACTTGTAGTCGGTTGACTTATTGATGATAGCCATTCTAACAGATGATTATAATAATTAAAATGTCCATACTACCCAAAGTAATCTATACATTCAGTATAATTCTTGTCAAAATACCTATGACATATTTCACAGAACTGTAACAAATGTTCCAAAAATTCATGTGGAACCACAAAAAGACCCTGAATAGCCACAGCAATTTTGAGAAAGAAAAACAAATATCAAAGTATACTACAAGGCCATAGTAATCAAAACAGTGTAATAATGGCATAAAAACAGACATATAGAAAAGTGGGACAGAATAGAGAGCCCAGAAATAAACCCATGCCTTTATGGTCGGTTAATATTTAACAAAGGAGGCAAAAATGCACCCTGGGGTAAAAATAATACTCATATATTCAACAAATGGTGTTGGGATAACTGGACAGATACATGCAAAAAAATGAAACTAGACTATCTTCTTAACACCAAACAAAAGAATAAACTCAAAATGGATTAAAGAATTAAATGTTAAACTCAAAATCATAAAAATCTTAGAAGAAAACATGGGCAGTAAAATTTCAGACATTTCTTGTAGCAATTTTTTTTATATATTGTCTTGGGCAAGGGAAACAAAAAAAAATGGAACTGCATCAGACTAAAAAATTTTTACATGGCAGAGGAAATCATCAATAAAATAGAAAGATAGCCCATTGAATGGGAGAGCATATTTGCCAATGATACATCTGATAAGGGGTTAATATCCAAAATTTAAAAAGAACTTATAAAGCTCAACACAAAAAACATAAACAATCCAATTAAAAAATGGTCAAAGAACCTGAATAGCCACTTCTCCAAAGAGGACATACAGATAGCCAACAGACATATGAAAAGATGTTCAACATCATTGTCACTAATCATCAGAGAAATGCAAATTAAAACCACAAGGAATCACCTCACATTTAGATTCTTTTTATTAAAATAAGCTACCTTCCTTCCTATTCCCAATTAATTATTTTTTAAAAAATAAGTTTATATTACTACCAGTTTTAAATAACATGGTGGTGCCTTTGCTCTATAATTTTTGAAAGTATACCTTGGAACACATGAGGACTTTTATAGAATACACATTGTGACTCCCCTCCCACCCCAACTTCTAAGTTAGAGTTGTAGAACTGGTCTTTTGACATAGATCCCCTAAAAGCAAAATGTCCTAATTTGGATTAATTTCTGAATTTGCTGAGGCACTATGCTTTCTAAATTGGCTCTATTTAAATCCTCTTACTTGCCTGAGGATGTGTCGTTTTATCCTCTTTTAAGCAAATCACTAGACGTTATCAGACACTCAAGTACTTCTGCCTCAGGGAAGCTGCTATACCTTTTATTGTGATAAATGCACAAATACAGTCTTCAGTGGTTTGTAGCCAACTCACAGAAGCACAAACGATTTTATATTCACTAACAGGCTCTGAATCACTGTGCTACATTTTACAGAACAAAATAACCCTTAAGTTTCCCTGCCAGCCACATAATCCTGTTTTTATAAAACTTATGTAATCATGAAATGTCCTTTTTATGCCATGTGTCTCTTGAATATTTTTCTAAAATGACTCAGTGGTTTGCTCTTTTCTTTATCCTGTTGTTTATGATTACTATATGAACTATGCTCATTAAAATACACTCCAGCATTCATTAAAGAGAATAAAGTTACTTTTCTAGCTCTAATAAATTAGCGCTATAAAAAAAGCGCAGATTGTTTGAGCTGCTTGTGAGGAATAAGACAAGAAATGAACTTGGGGAGAAGGAGACACCCCTGAGGAACTGAAAGGTGAATGGCTTGGCAGAGGCTAAACCGTTCCCACTTGCTCACTGGGGAGTAGCTAGAGAGGCGGGAGAAAAATCACAAGGGTAGACTGTATGGAAGCTTAGTAAATTTAGTCCAGTTCTCAAGAAAGAGGGAGTGTACAGCTCTGTGTGCAATGTTGAGGTACCAAATAAGGTGAAGATAGAAAATAATTGAACTTGTGAGAACTTGGCTGCTAGCACACTGGAGTTGGAATCCAGAGGGACTGTTGACTCATTCTTTAAAAAGGGACCTGGCACCTCCGCACCACGGAAGTATTTAGTAGGGACAACACAAAGAGAGGAAAATCTTTATTCATGAGGACCTTTGATAAGTAGTTTTGGTAAAAAAGGTACATATATGTAGAAAACTTTCTTAGTGATAGGGTAGGCAAATAGAGATTCCTGTGTTAAAATATTGAGAGTTCAAAGTAAGAAAATACTATTTCTATTGAATTAATAAAGAGAACTTTCTAGAGGAAGTGAGCCTTGAACTTTGAAGGAAATATAAGATTACCATTTTTTTCTAAAGGGGTCTCCTAGTAGACAGTGTGAGAAGCCTGGAAAGCAGACAGGGAAGATGAGTTGATCTTATACGTTAGGAAGGGTTGTCCATTCAGAACAAGGTGTGACTTCATAACATGATATTTGAGTAAGAACCTTATATTTTCAAGATAGACTATTTGCTACCCATTCCTTCATTCACCAAATATTTACTGAGGGACTCCTACATGGAAGGCATTGCTGTGGAAAGCAAAAATATGGAAATGAAGAAAGCAAGGGCCCTGCCCCTCAAAAGCTTACAGTCCAGCAGGAAAGATAGACAAACTTTTTATTATAACCTGACTCCATAAGTAATACAATGGAGCTGTGGCAGGGGAAAATGAGAGAGCAGATGTGGGTACCCATGGGACTCCGGTGATTCTCAGGGAAGACTTTCTAGAGAGACTGATGCTAGGGATGAGTATGAAGGGCAAAGACAGATTGTTCAGATAGAGAGGGTTATTTATAGTAGAGCATGTTTGGAGGCATGGAGCCAGGAGAGAGCATACTTGGCATGGAGATTTGTAAGGAGTTGAGCGTGGCCACAGCAGAGAATATGTATGGAGGAACAGAGTATAAAGAGGCTCCATCAACAAGGCTTTGTAGGTCAGTTGAAGGACTCTGTGTTATTGTATCCTATAGGTAGAGTTTAGCATGATACAGTTGTGGTCTGCTGGGAATTTTAGAAAGATTTTTCTGGCCACATTATAGTGGATGAATAGGATGGGGACTAGGAAAAAAGATTAGAACTGGTTAAATAGAGCTATTGTGGCAATTCAGAAAGAAAAGGATGCAGAGATAGTGTTACTTTTATTCTTTTGACATTGTGTTTGTAGGGCCACCATGTAGAGTTCCATGGGTTGTACATTGCCAAAGTCCTGGAAATGTCTTTCACATAGAGTAAAATACGAATAGCCTCTTCACCTCCATACATCCCATTAAAATGTAATTTCTATAAGAATGGTGTCAACCTTGTTGACTGCGGTATGTCTAGCACCTGCCTTCACATCTGGTACATAGTAGCTTCTCAAATGTTTTGAAGAAATGAAGTTATGTGGAATGTGGGAAGTGATGCAGAGAACATTCCAGAATGACTCCAGGATCTTTGACTAGTTGCCTGAGCAGATGGTGATTTTATTTACCAAGATCCAGAATGAGAAACAGTTGAAGAAGCAGTTTCTGAGACGTGAAGTTTATGGTACCTGTGCACTATACATTGGATATGGTTAATAGGCACTAGGGAATGAACGCGTGTCAGTTCCTCCAAACAAACAAAAAGACATCCAATTGGAGAGAGAAACATTTGAAAAATTTTAGAGCAGAAGTGCTACTTGAATCTGTTGTGGTTGTGGTTGATAAGGCCACCTCAGAAGAGCAAAGGCTGAGTAGAGAAGAGAGTCAAAATACATCATCCTGCAGAATATCAGCTCTTTAGGAAAAAGTAGCATAAAGGGAGTTTGTGGAGGAAAGATAACTGAAGAAGAAAATGAAGGCAGCCAGAAAAGAAAAGGGGATATTTTAGAAGCCAAAGTATAGGGCATTTCAAAACTGTTGTAAGTGGTTAAATGGGCTAACCCTTAGGTGAAGTGACCTAGGTCTAAACTTGGACAACGGTTAGGAGAGTTAATGCTAAGAATTGTATTCAAAACACATGGCAGATGAAGATTGAATAGAATTAGTGGGAAACTGGATTGGAGACAGTTTTAGAGGCTGGGTAGGAAAGGTGAATCATTTTAATTGTGAAAGAGACAGTGTCTGAACTTGTTTTTTTAAGGGATTCTTGAAATCTGAATCTGTATGCTTCTTTAGGGTTCCTAGCTTTCTTGGCTTACCCAAAGACTATCAGGTGAACTTTATACTAAAAGTTTCATATTTTTCTGGTCAGTCATCACTACCTTTTTTAGTTCTTAGAATTGTGCCATCATTTCTGTGCCAATTTATAAAGTGACACTACTACCAACCTCTTCCAGTAGTTGTCAGGCTAGCCTAATTCTACCGTGGAGGAATATAAAAGCTTAATTATATAGTATCTCTGAGAAACGTAGATTTCTATAAGTTTGATTTTTTATTTATTTCACAATTTTATTATGAATAGCACTAAACAAAACTGATCATAAAGCATTTTAAAAACTAAACAGTGAATAGAAATGCTTAAAAAGAATAGCTATGCTGGATGATGCCATTTATTGATTGCTTATTACTATGCAAATTAACTCAGTAGATTAGCAGGGGATCATATTAACCAATCCAAAGAATAAATATATTGCAGTGACAGAGTTTAGGTGATATTTATTTTCTACTTGCAGATAGTCACATTTTTAGAGAACAACTAATAACATCAGAGCTCAGGATAAAGGTAGAAATGTTGAATAAAACTTGGAAAATAAGATTCATGAGGAAGTGTTAAAGGGCTAATTACGTAGAAAAAGGAAGACTAAGGAGACAAACCTGCATGTAAATGTGTTTAATATTAATATTAAATATTAATATTTAATATTAATATTAATAAGTAAGAATAAAAACAAAACTAGAGCTCTAATGGAGGGAAATATGTGACTTTAAAACACCATATTGGTGGCTTTTTGATTTTTGTTTTTTAGTTTTCTCTCTGTCTTTTGGTATTTGTGACCCAGCTTCTTTTTACTTAATATGGTAAAATATTCTGAATCAGTCTCCCAAAGGAATAGTGTTTCCAGCGATAACTGTGGTTGGAGGGTGATTACTGTTTGAGGGTTACCATGTCACTGTGGTTACTGCATATCTGGTTTCTGGCTCAGTTCCCAAGACCCTTCGATCTTCACTTTCTTTAAATAATATTCTTCCCCAACGTGGTCCATGTGACTTATATTCAATTAACCTTTCCTTTACGTTTTTACCAGAATGGATATTACCATTCAAATTAAAGTATGTAAAATACCATAATGACCATTAATAATTGCTATGTGATTTTATTTAGATATGATGAATGGAGCACAGTTTCCAGATTACCTCTTTGAAATTATTTAGGTGTAATGAGATTGCCTTTTAAAACAAGATAAATGGATTCACTTTTGGAATAGTATTACGTTGATCTTTGTTATGTGGCTATTCCAGCTCATTATTGTTTTAACTTGATTATTTCCAATGCCTAGCTTTTTGGTGTTATATAGAGATTTTGCCTTAGGTCTTTTTCAGGGTAGAAACAAAAGTATATAACAAATATGCCTAATATGTGCTAGGCACTGTCCTGGGTGCTAGAACAAAAGCAGAAAAAAAGGTCTCTGTCATCAATAACTTTTATTTTGGTCAGAAGTAAATAATATGGAAATTTACCACAAGGAAATAATATGAAAATTATTTTGTATGTGGGAGTGCCTTCTAGGCTTACTAACCATACCTTGGAAAGTTCCCGAGTTAATTCTTAATGGCTAAGTAGGAGACAGTCACTTGGCAAAGGGGAGTAGGGAATTCTGGGTAAACAGAACACTAAGTTAAAGCCTATAAATGTCGAGGGTGGAAGTGGTGAGAGATAAGTTCAGGGTGTCAGAGTAGGGTAGGCTATGAATGAATGCCCTTTTTGTTTTTAAATTACTTTATTGTTGTTCAATTACAGTTTGCATTTTCCCCCCACCACTCCCCCCCAACCCCAACCCCAGCCAATCCCACCCCCCTCCCCTGGAATGAATGCCCTTTTAAAACTTGAACTTCACTCTGTAGTTGACAGGGGTATACTTCAGGATGTAGCAGAGAAAAATAGCATGGTCAGATTGTGTTTTGGGGTCCATCGTTGTGGCATCTTTGATATAAGTTGGCTTTAAGGGGGGAGGCTGCTGACAGAGGATGAGGTGCTGCCTTTGTGAGGTGGCAGGAGGGATGGAAAGCAGAATAGAGTTTTAAGAAATTTTAGAATGTTGATGGGCAGAATTGGGAGTTGATTAGGAAAGTGATGGAGGGTGTGAAGGAAACTAACGGCCGCAGGCTACGGAAGAGATCCACTCTGACCCGGGGGTGTCTTGTCAGCTGTCATCATAACACCTGAACACCTGAATAATGCTTTCGTGTTTGGACCTCACACCAGCTCAATGTGGTAAGGAGAGCAAGTGTAATTACCAGCCTCATGTAAATGTAAGGACATAAGATCTAGTGGATTATAAGTTATTTAACTGACATTGATTACACAATTTGTTGAGTAATAGAGCCTGGTATGGAACTGAGGTCTGACTCTGCAGCTCATGTGCTTTTCACTATACTCACAGTGGCTGACACTGTGTAAGTCTCTATGGGCCACATGGTGAATAAGACAGGCAAGATATCTAGAGAGTACAATTACAGGACACTTCCTTGGTAAATGGCAAATATTTGCATTGGCATTTCTTATACGAATATTTGTGTTGCTCAAATAATTAGAATTACCAGGACTCATTGAAATACATCAATTTTGACCCAAATTTTAGAAAAGAATGAAGGACAAAAAATTAATACTAGAGACAGAGAGCTATATATTCTAATTTATCTTAAGTGTATATTAATTTTATTAATATTAAATATTTGATGGCTCTTAAAGTATATCCCTAAAAGCAGTTATCTATAGCCTTACCATTCGCATTTTTAAAATGTATTTTTGAAATGGAGATCTTGGGGTTTGCTGGGGTTAGGGTAAAGAAGAGAACTTGAACAATACAGTGAAAAAAAAATGAAGTCATAAACTTGGTCCCAAGAAATAACAGTGAAAGGTAATAAAAGGTAGTATTTGTTGCCAGGCACTATTCTAAGAACCAACCTATGTAAACTTTATAATAATCCAATGGAATCAGGCTAAGTTACTATTCCCATTTTTACAGGTGGGAAAACAAAGACCCAAAGACATTACAAATATGGCTACACTAAGGATTTCTAGAATTTGGATTTAAACTCCAGATCACTTATCCCTCATTCTAACCACTACAGTTTAAGTTGAGATCATAGGGTAGGGTCTGAAAATCAGCAGCAGCAAATTTGACTTGATGCCGAGAACCCCCAGCTGCTCTTTTATGGCTCATAGGTTATTCTCTGACCAGGAAGCTACACTTAGGAGCTCTGTGACTTTGATCAGGTCATTAACTTTTAAGCCTGAATAGTTCATCAGTCAAATAGGGATAGTAACACTTAGCCTATAGGAAATTGTGAAGATTAAATAAGACTGAGTGCCTTTTTTGTATAAGTGCCTAATAAATCGAATTGCTGTGGTGGTGGCTGTTATTGGCTTCAGAATTTAGGGCTTAGCTGAATCTTGCAAAATTGTTCTCAGTTCATCAATTTTGCTGGGGTGGTTATTATTGGCTCCAAAATTTGGGACTTAGCTGAATCTTGCAAAATTATTCTCAATTCATAAATATTTATTTTTAATAGCCTACAAATTACTTACTGAGATTAGCAATTTGAAGAAGCATATGAATTTATTTTAGCTAGTAAATTCTTTTTCTTTCTCCCTTTGTCTCTTCTTCCTTCCTATTTCCTTTTATTTCCACTTAATTTCCATGAATCTGGAGTATGTAATACATTCCCAGAGGCATTTTATAAGCATTTATTCTAGGACCTATTTCTGTGAATGTATAACATGTACTTACATAAATAAATCATAGGATAATCGTGCAATTTTTGCTTGTTAAAATCTTTGCTGACCCTTTGGAAACTGTCCGATTCAAATGTCACACCCTTTATAACACCTATCTCCATCATCTCAGCCAGAGGGGGGGGAACCTCTTTCTTTTCTGAACTTCTAGAGGAAAATTTCATAAAGAATGAGGACAGGGTGGCGGGGCGGTGGATAATGCAGGTGGTGTGTCGTGTGGTCACACACTAAAGTGGTCTAGATGCACGAAGCTTGCTCACTATGAAATGTTTGCTAAAGGGAAGATTTGAGGCAATATGGGAATACGTTGTTTTGATCTTATCCCACCCACTTTCTCATGCCCGCTGTGTTCTGACATTGTTTGGCTCCCCCAAACTTCCCACTATCCTCTTGACTCTGACCTTAATCTGGAATAGGACCAGATCCTATTGGTTTCAGACTTAGTTATTTTGGAGCAGTTTTAAGTTCACAACAAAATTAAAGGGTAGGTATAGAGATTTCCCGCATTCCCCCTGCCCCACACAGACATACCCTTGCCCATTATTTACATCCCCCACCAGATGAGTGCATTTGTCATAACTGATGAAACTGTATTAATATATCATAATTCCCCAGCACCCATAGTTCACCTCAGGATTGGCTTTGGTATTGTATATTTTATGGACTTGGACAAATGTGTGATGATGTGCATTCATCATGATGGTAATGCAGAGCACTTTCACGGTCCTACTTAAGACACGTTTTTAAAAACCAAAACTAGACTGTGATGTTTATTTCTACATTTTCATCAACTAAGATATTATTCTCTGTACTATAATATAGAGATGGTATTACTGCATATTGCTAAAATAATTCAACAAAACTGGTATTATCTGGGGAAATCATCTCTGGGTCACAATTGTCCAAGACGTCAAATATTCCTCAGTTCTTATGCAGGCAGGGTGTCCTACCAAGGACTGTGGGGGCTATGAATTCACTTCTGAGGAGCTACCACATAAAAAGAAAGATAAAATTATATAAATGTCAATCCTTATGTGTAAAATATTCTGTGAAGACACTAAGTAGGGAATTGAAGATTTCATGGAGGACTCGAAGAATAAAGATAGTTATGATGAGAGAAATTTGAGGAGGTGTGAAGATGGAGAATAAAGTCACAAAAGTAAGAAGGCAGCGGAATGATCTGGGACCAAATAACCATGGGTTTGGATGAACTAGAAGGTGCCTAAAAGCAAGTTGAGGGGGATTTTTTCCATGCCCAGTTCTGATGAGCTACTTGGTTTCTGTCCCTGAGTGTGGGGAGCCGTGCAAAGATATTAGCAGGAGAGAGATGCATGAGTCTTGGGCTGGCAATGGATGTCCCAGCCCTACATGGGATGGTTTGAGGATGCTAGAGACAGGAAGCAAAGATAACTTCTCCATGGGAAGGATACAAGGGCCTTTGCCAGGACAGGGGCAGTGTCAATTGGTTTTGAGATTTTGGGGTTTCGGGAGTTAGTGAGTCAGTTAGATAAGGTGGGCTGGCAGGTGGAAATGTGAGGCCAATGGTGGAAACATGAGGCCAACAGTGAGCAGAAAGATTGGGGAGGAAAGAAGTAGGGGTCATCTGCAGACTTTCAACAGAAGGTCAAACAGGAAGCCATCAGCTAACAGACCCAAGCCAGAAAGCACAGAGCACCTGGACTAGAGTACAAGAAAGGAAGGTGATGCATCATTTTGAATGATGGGTCATTTTAAGCAGTAAGGGAGAAGGAAAAGTGAAAGGAGCCAACAGCTTGGATTGACTTTCATGGTACATGTCAATGTCTGATACTGGTTAGTTGTCATCGATGATATTCCTTCTCTAGTTGAAGATAGTCTCTGGTGAGAGCAGATCTTCTGTTTTACTTACTGGTGACTATATCTACAGTCCTCAGAACAGCAAATGGTACATAAGTGCTCAATAAATACATGTTAAACAAAATAATTAGCTCATTTACATCCTGCTATGTTATTGTGAGTAGAAAAAAAGAGGCTAAAAGGGTTGTGCTTAACTGATTGGACATTGTACGTGACATACTGTACCTCAAAATCATCCTGTAGCTGCAGTGAGGTTTTGATAAAGAAGTGCCCCCAACATAATTATAGTACTTATTTTTATTTTATTAAACACTCATATGGTGCTTCTATATGTCAGGAATTGTTCTAATAACTTTACTATATTAACTCATTAATTATTAATGATGAATTATTATACTGCCTTAGTAGTTTCTGAAGAAACTTACTTTGCATTTTATAAAAATCTGGCTTTCACCATTGAAATACACTGAGCCTAAGAATGTCATTTACCATCTGTGTC
>VMDR010030219.1:0-12456 GCA_007922815.1 Macrotus californicus
ACATTAAGGAAACAAAGCATAAAAATCATATGATCGTTTCAATGCATGGAAAAAAGCTTTGGCAAAATTCAGCATCGTTTTATGATAAAAACTCTGAACAATGTGGTTATAGAAGGAACATGTATCAACATAATAAAGGGTATATATCATACTCAATGAAGAAAAACTAAAAGCTTTTCCTCAGGGACAAGAAAAGAATGCCCACTAATTCACTTCTATTCCACATAGCATTAGAAAGTCCGAGCTATAGTAATTGTACAAGAAAAAGAAACAAAAGGCATCCAAATTGGAAAGAGAGAAGTAAAAATGTCCTTATTTGCAGATGACATGATACTATATATGAAAAACTCTAAAAAGTCCACCAAAAACCATGAGAATAGATGAATTCAGTAAAGTTGCAGGATACAGAATCAATATACAGAAGTCTATTGTGTTTTTATATACACATCAAAATGATCAGAAGGAGAAATTAAGAAGATAATCCCACATACAAGTGCATCAAAAAGAATGAAATACCTAGGAAAGAATTTAACTAAAGAGGTAAAGGATTGAAGTCAGAAGTATGGTGGTGAGAGACGCTGCCCTGGTCTCTCCACTCAAAGTTACAAGTTGAATAGCTATAATTCAACAAAAAATTACCTGCTCAACACATAAACGCATCTGAGAGATCTACACACTAAAACATCTAAAGGTGGGTAAATAGTGGCAAACAGGTGAGGAGGGAAAGAGGAAAAGCACAGGCTGGTGCCACAAACAGCCTGGACCTCACCGTGGGTCTTGGAAGAGGGGAGGAACCAGGTTAAAAGTGTGTACTGTCAGCCCTGGAAAGCAGAGAGGTAAAATAAGCATTCCTGCCTGAGTGGTCAGCACATACTGAGCCCAGAGATGAGGGCAGAGGTGGATACAGAGGTGCAGCAGCTGTGGTCTAGCGGCTGCCATCGCCAGGCACCAAACAAAGCCACAAAGCCTTGCCACCTCCCCTCATCCTGCCAGAGGTAGCAGGGGCACCAGAAGAAGCTATAGCAATGAGTGTCAATGCACAGAGCACATTATCTGCAGCCCTGAAAACCAAAGAGGCAGAAGCATTTCCCCTGAGTGGCAGGCACATGCTCTAGCTAATCCCAGTGATGGAGTGGAGATACAGAGGTCTGGCATCCACCATTAGTGGGGGGACCACAAATACACAAGCACACCAATTGGCCCCTCCCAACCCACTCCACCTCCAATTTACTGAGGCTAATCCCAGCAGGGCCCCTGTATCACCTCCTGCAGTGAGGCCATCAGCATCTGGTTGCATGGGTCAGCCCTGGGATTCCACAAACTTGGAATCTCATCACCCACTGTATTTCCACATGTGGGTGGTGCCCTAAGACCAAAGCAACCTGGTCACAGAGGATACTCCCACTTCCCCAGGGAATCCAGGGCATGTTATACACCCAGTAGAGATCCTAGAAGCAAGATAAAATAAAAACTTGTGCTTCAGCGCCACTTACTGGAACACAAAAGAAAGACATCTTCTTACAACCTTGCTAAATGCTAAACACTTAAAAAAATTACTTACTCATTTATTATTTTTTAGAGAGAGGGAGAAACATTAATTAGTTGCCTCTGGTACATGCCCCAGGAACTCAATCTGCAACTTAGGCTTGTGTCCTGACTGGGAATTGAACACACGACCTTTCACTTTGTAGGACGATGCCCAACCTGCTGATTCACACAGTCAGGGCACAAGTGCTGAACACTTGTCAAAAGCAGGTTTCATTACCATAAATGCCCAGGCAGAGCAATAATCCATCAAATACCATGAATAAACAAGGTAACAAGGCAGCTCAAAAAGAAAATAAAACATCTCCAGAAAATAAAGTCAAAGACATGGAAATGTGTGATTTAAATAACAGAATTCAAGACTGCAGTTCTGAAAAAAGTCTATGGCATATAGAAAAGCTAAGATTAGGCCATTCCAAGAGCTCGGAAATAAAATCAATGAACATTAGCAGTGCTTTATAAAGGAGTTTGAAAAACTAAAAAGAACCAAATGGAAATTGTGGAGATGAAGAACTCAGTAAAAGTTGAAGAATGAACTACCCAGCTTAGGAAATTGAGCTGACCTAGTGACATCACAGACAGAAGTCTAGATGCAGATGGAGGAAGAGAGAGTGAAAAAATAAAAAATAAAAGAACTACACGAGAACTGTCTGACTCTGTCAGAAAGAGCAATATGAGAATAACGGCTACACCAGAGGGGAACAGAGAGCCTATTCAAACAGTCAAAGAGAATTTCTTAAACCTATGCAAAGAGCTGGACCCTTGAATCCAAGAAGTAAACAGAACACCTATCTCAAGTCAAAATGGACTTCTTCAAGGCATAATATATTAAAACTACAAAAATTAATACAAAGAAAGAATTCGCAAAGCAGCAAGGGAAAAGAAGATGGTAACCTGTAATGGAAATCTCATTAGATTATCATTGGATTATTAGGCAGAAACCCTAGAAGCTACAAGAGAGTGGAATCAAATAGCCAAATGATTGAAAGAGAAATTTCCAGTAACGTCATCCTTTAGATATGAAAGATAACTAAAGATTTTCCAGGCGTACAGAAGCTGAGGGAATTTACCACCAAAACACCTGCATTACAGAAAGTACTGAAGGGGTTATTCCACCTGAAATAAAAAGACAGCAAGATACAAAACTAAGAGTAAGGTGACTGACTGACAGACAGAAACAGGAAGTTGCGACCCTTATTCAGAACACAGAATTATACACTTAAATATGACATAAAGGTTAAAGGAGGTAAAAACGTTAAACAAAGAGAAGACAACACCTATGGAATTTAGAAATGAACTCATGGCATAAAAAGTGATCATTTATGACAACAAAAACATAAAAGGGGTGGGGGTAAAGGTCTGGATTTACACAGGGGAATGGAGAGAAGATGGAATAAAAAGAAAAAGGACTACGATAAACATGAAACTTTCTTTTTTGATGAATCTATGTTAACCACACACACACAAAATCTAGAACTGAGACACATGTTAAGAGAAAACAGAAGGAATACCAGGATCATAGGATACCACCAAACTGAAAAAATAGACAAAAACATAAGGAAAAAGAAACAATGGAGACACAGAGCCACCAGAAAACAAAAGATAAAATGGCTAACAGATATCCTCATACATCAATAATCACCCTAAACGTAAAAGGACTGACCTCATCAATAAAAAGGCACAGAGTCACGAACTGGATCCCAAAACAAAACCCAACCACATGCTGCCTTCAGGAAACACATCTCAGCTGCAAGGACCAACACAGACTCAAAGCAAAAGGGTGGGAAACACACTGCGAGCAAATGACTTACAGAGAAAAAAGCCGGTATAGCCATACTTACATCTAACAAAATAGATTTCAAAATGAAAAAGGTAATAAGAGACAAAGATGGACATTTTTTAAAGACGTTATTTATTTATTTTAGAGGGGAAGGGAGGGAGAAAAACAGGGAGAGAAACATTGATGTGTGAGAGAAACACTGACTGGTAGCCTCTTAGAACCCTCCAACCAGGGACCTGGCCTGCAACCCAGGCATGTGCCTTGACTGGGAATCAAACCGGCAACCTTTTGGTTGGTGGGACGATATCCAATCCACTGAGCCACACCAGTCAGGGCCAAAGATAGACATGTTACAATAATAAAGGGGCCAATACATCAAAAAGATATAACACTTGTCAATATATAAGAGGTCTGTCTGAAAAAGTCCAGCCATTGTTAATAGAACGAGATTGGTTTGTACAACATCGATGTCACCTGGAAGCCAAGGAGAGTGGACTGGAATGCACATGTGTGAACAGTGACCACTTCACTGTACTAGTCAGTGTGGGCGGTAGACACCCTTGAGTGAGCATGTGTACTGTGTGGCCGTGGCATTCAAAATGACTGAGTGACTAGAGCAATGGATCTGCATCAAATTTTGCATTAAGCTTGAACATTCTTCCGTGGAAACTATTAGGATGATTCAGAAGGCTGCAGCCATGGGCAACTGGTGATTGGCAGCTTCATCACAAAATATCTGCTCATGCACCACGTCTCATGCAGAGTTTTATAGCAAAACATCTGATCACCCAGGTGACTCAGCCTCTGTACAGCCCAGATTCGACACCCTGTGACTTCTGGCTTTTCCCCAAACTAAAATCACCTTTGAAAGGGAAGAGATTTCAGACCATCGGTGAGATTCAGGAAAATATGACAGGGCAGCTGATGGGGATTTGGGAGAACTGTGTGAGGTCCCAAGGAGCCTATTTTGAAGGAGACTGAGGTGTCATTGTCCTACGTACAGTGTTTCTTGTATTTTGTATCTTCTTTAATAAATGTCTCTATTTTTCATAGTACATGGCTGGATACCTTCTGTACAGACCTCGTACACACCCAATCAGGGGGCACCAAAGAGGTGAAGGTCCTGTACTCTAAAAACTGTAAGACACTGAAAAGAGAAATGGGAGACATAAATAAATGGAAGGATATGCCTTGCTCATGGACTGGAAGAATTAATAGTGTTAAAATGTCCTTACTACCTAAAGCAATATACAGACTCCATGCAATCCCCAGTTAAATACCGATGGCGTTCTAGAATTAGCAAAAGTCCCCCCAAATTTATGTGAAACCAAAGAAGATCCTGAGGAGCCAAAGGCACCTTGAGGCAGAAGAGAGTAGCAGGAACCATGCTCCCTGGTGTCAGACTACCCTATGAAGCCACAATAATCAAACAGTACGGCACTGGCGTAAACACTGGTATACAAATTAATGGAGTAGAATAGTGCATCCAGAAATAAATCCTCGCTTATATGGAAATTAATCTGGGACAAGGTATGCCAAGATAAAGATTAGGGTAGAGTCCCTTCAGTAAGTGATGTTGAGAAAACTGGATAGATACATGCAAAAAAAATGAAATTGGGCCACTTACATCAAATAAAAAAGTAGACTTAAAATGGATTAAAGACTTAAAGGTAAGACATGAGACCACAAAACTCCTAGAAGAAAATAGGCAGTAAACATTCTGATGATGCTTTTAGCGATATGTTTCTGGCTATGTCTCCTCGAGCAAGGGCAACAAAAGAAAAATCCAACAAACAGGACCACATGGAACAAAAAGTATTTGTGCAGTGAAGGAAACCACCAACAAAACAGAAAGACGACCTGATGAGTGGGGGAAGATATCCACAAATGACACATTTAATAAGAGGATGTATCATTAACATCATTTGGATGTACATTAATATCCTAAATATATAAGGAGCTCTTACAACTTCATACCAACAAACAAATAATCCAATTTAAAAATGGAGAGAGGACCTAAATAGACACTTCTCCTAAGAGGACATAAAAATGGCCACAGAATATGAAAAGATGCTCAGTATCACTAAACATCAGGGAAATGCAAATTAAAACCACAACCAGAAATAACCTTCTACCTGTAAGAATGGCTATCATCTATTGATCAACAAACAAGTGTTGGAGAGGAAACGGACAAAAGGGAACCCTTGTGCACTGTTGGTGGGAATGCAGACTGGTGCAGCCACTGTGGAAAACAGTATGGAAATCCTTAAAAAATTAAAAGTAGAGCTGCCATACAATCAGAAATTCCACTTTTACATATTTCTCCAATGAAAACAAAAACAATAATTTGGAAAGATATATGCATCCCTATCACTGCAGCATTACTAGTAATAGCTAAGCTATGGAAGCAGCCCCGCCATACATGAATAGACAAAGGGATAAAGAAGACATGGTTTATCCTCATTTGTGTAGTCATGAGCATCCCCGCCTGTTAAGAAAATATGGTTTATATTTACAATGGAAGATTATTCAGCAATAAAAAGGAGCAAATTCTTGCCATTTGTGGCAACACTGATGGACCTAGAGGGTGTTGCACTAAGTGCAGTAAGGCAGACAAGGAAAAATAAATACTATATGATTTCATTTATATGTGATATTAAGAAAAATCAAATGAATAAACAAAAACCCACAAACAGACCCACAGATGTAGAGAACAAGCTGAGGATCGCAAATGGGTGGATGGAGTGATGGAGGAAAAAAATAAGACAATGACACTTAATGACTTTCCTCCTTAAAGAGAAGGAAAAATGACTGAACAAATAGATGAAAAAACCTGTCTTCTGACATTGGACAGTAAAACAGTGTAGTGTTTGTGATCCCTGAAAGGAGGTAGACACACAAACGAGGTGAGCCCTGATCAGTGGCTCTCAGTTGGTTGGGCATCATCCCGTAAAGTAAAAGGGAACTGGTTTGATTCCTGGTCACGGAACACGCCAAGGTTCTGGTGTGGTCCCCGATCAGGCCCAAACAAGAAGCAACCAATCAATGTTTCTCGGTCACAACAATGTTTCCTTCACTCTCTTTCCCTCTCCCTCCCCCTCCCTCTCAAAAAAACAACAGTGACAAAAATAAAAAACAAGTGATGTTCATAGTCTCTGTTTTCTGCATAAAAGCAATTTTAAAATTTAAAAAAAATTATTTATTAATTTTTAGAGAGGAAGAAAGAGAGAGCAACATTGATTTGTTGTTCCACCTTTTTATGCACTCATTGACTGATTCCTGTATGTGCCCTGACAGGGGATGGAACCCACAACCTTGGTGTATCCAGACAACACTCCAACCAACTGAGATGCCTGGCCAGGGCTGAAGGCAATTTTTAGACTTGGCGCAGGAGAGGAATCCCAAACAGAGCAGAGTTTTTACTGAGTTGCAAAAAATAACACAGAAAAGAGCAATGCATAGGGAGCTATAATTTGCACAATTCTCAGTACTTACACAGGACTATAATTGTTCATATTCTGCCCTGGCTGGTGTAGCTCAGTGGATTGAGTGCCAGCCTGTGAACCAAAGGGTCACTGGTTCAATTCCCAATCAGGGCACATGCCTGGGTTGCGGTCTAGGTCCCCAGCAGGAGGTGTTCGAGAGGCAACCATAAGTTGATATTTCTTTCCCTCTCTTTCTCCCTCCCTTCCCCTCTCTAAAAAGAAATTCTTTAAAATAATTTTCATATTTCAACCAGCCACAGTAAGAGACTTCGTTGAATCCATGGGTACTCAGATCTCAGAAGATTCCCACCTTTGTAGTGGGGCTGAACTAGGTGTATAGGAAAGGCTACTCTACACTTAAAGAAGATGAAAAACAAGCCACAAAAGAATAAAACTCATCCACAAATAACTGGACTTCCTGTCACACAAAGTTTAACCCTTCAGAAGAATATTAAAAAACC
Organism: Macrotus californicus; assembly: GCA_007922815.1. NCBI lineage: Eukaryota > Metazoa > Chordata > Mammalia > Chiroptera > Phyllostomidae > Macrotus > Macrotus californicus. The sequence continues at coordinate 7,272 of VMDR010030219.1, forward strand.
TAGCATTTCAAAATGTCAAATTCACAACCAGTTAAAAAGTTATTTCCCATGCAAAAATTCAGGAAAACAAATGGAAGAAAAAAACCCAACCAATAAACAGAACCAAAAACTACAGAAATGGTGAAATTAGCCAACAATGAGATTAAAATAGCTAAAATATATTCTTAAGAATTTAAAGAAAAATATGGACATAAAGAAAAAGTAAAAAATAAAGAAAAACAAACAAAACAAATGGAACTTCTAGCTTCTAGAGATAAAAAAAAAATACAGTATTTAAAGTGAGGGAAGGAGTGGAAGTGAGGGAATGGCGGTGAGGTAGATGGGAGCGGAGTCCTCTTCCCCCTGAGCACAGGTGACACCCCTGGCTGATCTTCTGAGGAATGGAGTGAACAGCCAATGGAATCCCAGCTTGTATGAAGGTTGGAGGCCAAAACGGTAGAGGACACTGAAAAACAGACAGGAGATTGATTGCTTTGGGATGGTAAGGTCCCTGGGACCAGTGCAGGGGCCAGGGCTGTTGCCTGCCACAGGATCCTTGGAAGAGAGTCAGGTCAACAGCTCCCTCCCCTGACAAACAGGGAGGACAGAGTGGCACCAGGACAGACCTGGATGTTTGAAGATGCTAGGGGGAATAAAGACCAAGTGGGAGATGCACAAGGGCAGTTCACTCACTGAGACTGTGGACACCGGCTTGGTCATTACCAGAGAAACTGGGGAGCTGGGCGACGCCTGAAGAAGGGAGAAGAGCTGGGCCATGAAGGACCCTGACCCGGACTGTCTCCAGTCTGGTTGGAAACTTGGGCTGTGTGAGAGGCTAGGCGTTTATTAGGAGGTTCAGGCTTGAACAGGAGGATTTTGTTCAAAAAAAGGCTCTCAGTGGCAGTTTAGGGAATTCTCCCACAGTGGTCACCCTGGCCCCCACCCTTGCAGCTGCATCAGCAGCAACCTCGGCCACACCCCTGCCAACGCAGCCTCGTGTGCAGAGCTTCTGCCCCTCCTTCAGTGGCAGAGTCCGCCAGCGCATGCCCAACGCCACGGCTTGCCTTTGCCCACTACTGCCACCTTAGACTGTGTCCCTGCCCTTGAAACAGCACGTGCCTGTACCCACTTCCTCCCCAGGTGCAGCCAGAATGGCTTGCTAGGAGTAAGGAGGCACCCCCACAGAATAGAGCAGCAGGGCTCAGGGAGTCAGCAGTCCCCAAAAAGACTTAACTCAGTGGGGGAGCTGAACTACTCTGAAGGGACTCTGAGAGTGCCTAGCACCTAGGACAGCAAAGATGGAGAAGGTGGTGTGTGAGCTGCCTCTAATTGGTGCCCCTCAAGGACAGCGCAACTGGTGGACTGAAGGTGCCTGCAGGGCGCAGAGGGCACTTGGTGCCAGGCAGCAAACTGAGGAGCTGGGCTGGAGTCTAAGCAACTGTGAAGACTGTGGCCCAGCCCCAATCTCATAAAATCACAGGAAGGGAGGAAAATGAACCCCAACCCCTCAGCCTGCTGCAGCCAGGAAGACCAGCAGAACTTGCTTGGCCAGTTTAAAGCCAGTAAGAGGCTTTTCTTTATAATTTTTTCCTCCCTGCCCCCCCCACCCCAAGTGAGACATTAAGACCTGGAGCTGTGAAAGGACCAGAGTCAGGCCCAAAGAGATATCACAAGGACAAACCCAACAACTGAAAAACAGAAAAATTTCACTTTGCTATGCCAGAGAACTTGCATGTTATTGTTTATTTGTATTATTATTTTTCATTATTTTTACTTCTTTTATTTTATTAGTATTTTTTATTTCTCTTCTGTTTAGTTTTCTTTGTTTTATAAGTTTGTTCAATTGCATTGTTTGACTGGTTTTCCCTTTCATACTGTATTTTTAGTTTTCCTTCTTTCAATTCACTTGTGTTCTAATAGCACACTACTCTAGGTCCTGTACTTCCTACTCCTGTTATTCAGATCACATAGATTCTGTCATATGATTGTTGTTCCAGTATTATTGTAATTAATTGTTCCACAAAACTGTAATTACTACATAGCACCTGGATCGTAACCCACTTCACTGTCTTCCAGAACTTTATTACTGTTGTGTTTAACTCCATTCTCACACACTATGCCTATTTTCTATCCTTTACTCTCACTATATCTCATAATCTGACCTCCCACAAGCTCACTGTTTTCTGGATTCAACTCACAATCCTTCCCTCCTCTAACAAGAGTCTTATCATTTTTCTATCCTTTCTAAAAAGTGGCTACATGGACAAAATATCACGGTTAACACTATACTTATCCTATCTCTTCTCTATGGGTTAGTAGTTCAAATCCCATAGAATACACTCCCGCTATCATAATCATTTGCCTCCCCCTTCCAACTGATCAATAAAAGAGTAGGTGGAAGCAACTCTTTTATTTGATCACCAGTATACCTGCTGGAAGAGAGAACACACCAACAAAGGAAGCACCAACAGATAATAATGGAAGAAGGTGAAGCAGTGAGTGGAAGCCACACTAACCTACACCTAGGACCAATTTGGAATTACAACTAAACAGTGGAGAAATTACCCAGAATAAACAATTGAACAGTAGTGAGAGAGAAGCCTCAAAACCTCAGAAAAACAGAAGGACCAGCTTTAACACATCCTTTCTGTACCTGCACAACAGCATACAAGACATGGTGGGAGGAGTGACCCTCAGTTAACCAGCTAGAGGGAGGGACCCACCAAAGAAAGACCCAACAACAATAAAAAACCAAATACATAGGAAGCCAACATAAATGACAGCCCAAGAGCAACAAGTTCAGGAGATCAAGGAGACTGCACCACTGAATCTCACAGGTCTCCTAGAAGTTCAAATCATAAACCTAAGAAGTGAGAACAGATCATTTAAAAAGCAGAGGCTAACAAGAAGAGTCTCACAAACCATGGGCAGACAAAGAAAAGATCCCCAAACGAAAGAGAAGGAGGAAGCCTCAGAAAGAATGCTAAATGAAATAGAGACAAGTCAACTATCAGATATCAAGTTCAAAGCAATGGTTATAAGGAAGCTCAATGAGCTCACAGAGAAGTACCAAAAACTACACAGAAACGACGATGAATTCACTGCAAACTATATCAATATGAAAAGGAAAATAGAAACTATCAATAAGGGCCAAAAGGAAATGAGGAATACAATTTTTGAATTGAAGAACGCAGTAGAAGGAATCAAAAGCAGGCTCGATGAAGCAGAGGATCGGATTAGTGAGCTGCAAGACAAAGTAGAAAAAAACAACCGGAAAGAGTAAGAAAAGGAAAAAGAGACTCAGAAAGAATGAAGAGGTGTTAAGGAAACGGCAAGAAAACATGAAATGTAATGATATCAATATAACAGGGATATCAGGAGAAGAAGAAGAGCAAGGGATAGAAAACCTGTTTGAAAAAGTAATGATGGAAACCTTCCCTAATTTGATGAGAGAAAGAGTCTCACAAATCCAGGAAACACAGAGAGTCTCAATCAAGAGGAACCCAAGGAGGCCCACGCCAAGACAAATCATAATCAAAATGGCAAAATTCTAAGACAAAGAGAATCTCAAAGGCAGCCAGGGAAAAACAGAAAGCGACATACAAGGGCTAGCCCTGATAAGGCTAGCAGCTGACTTCTCAATGGAAATACACCAAGACAGAAGGGAATGGCAAGGAATATTCCAAGTAATGAAAAACAAAGGCCTGCAACCAAGGCTACTCCACCCAGCAAGGTTCTCAATTAAAATGGAAGGCCAAATAAGGAGCTTCCCGGACAAAAGAAGCCTTAAAGAATACACCTCCTCCAAACCAGCTCTGCAAGAGATGCTAAAGGGTCTGCTTCAAGAACAGGAAGAAAACAGTGAAAGAGAGAGAGGAACACAGGTACGAAAAAATGGCAATGAATAAGTACCTATCAATAATAATCTTAAATGTAAATGGATTAAATATTCCAATCAAAAGACACAGAATAGGTGAATGGTTAAGAAAACATGACCCACACATATGCTGCCTACAGAGACCCACTTCAGAACAAAAGACCTACATAGACTGAAACTGAAGGTCTGGAAATATATTCCAAGCAAATGGACAAGAAAAAAAAGCTGGGGTAGCAATACTCATATCGGACAAAATAGACTTCAAAAGAAGAGCCATAAAAAGAGACCCAGAAGGTCACTTCATAATACTCAAGAGAACAATCCATCGAGAAGAAATAAACATTGTAAACATGTATGCATCCAACATAAGAGCACCCAAATATATGAAGAAAACCTTGGAGGACTTCAAGAAAGATATTAACAGCAACACAATTATAGTAGGGGATTTTAACACCCCACTGTCAAAAATGGACAGATATTCCCCCCCAAAAAATCAGCAAAGATATTGCGACATTGAACAAAACCCTGGATGAAATGGACTTAACTGATATATATAGAGCCTTTCATCCCAAAGGAGCAAACTACACTTTCTTTACAAATGCACATGGGACATTTTCAAAGATAGACCACATAATAGGACACAGAACAAGCCTCAACAAATTCAAGAAAACTGAAATCATATCAAGCATTTTCTCCAACCACAAGGGGCTGAAACTGGAAACCAACCTCAAGGAAAAAAACCCCAAACACTCAAACCCATGGTGACTGAATAGCATGCTATTAACCCTTTTGGTACAGGTGCCGGATATATCCGGCACCCATCTGATTACCTGTGTGGATGAGCGCCGGATATATCCGGCATCCAAGTGGCAATCCGTGCGTGCAAAGGACATCTACAGTTGGTAAAATTCTATTCTGTTTTACTGGTGTATTAGATGAGGATCATATGTGTATATAGTTTTGTATATAATCTTGTATATAATCATATAATATGTATATAATTTTTATAAATTTTACTTATATAATTGATAGAATATTATATAACTATCTCTTAATATTAAAGTTACAAACAACACTTGGAAAAAAGCATTGTTTTATTAAGCATAGATCTTATATAAGGTTAGGAAAGTCTTCACACAAAGGAGGACTGACCACGTGCTATGTGTGCGTTTTCGGCATGGCACCTCGTACAGCGGGAGTGTCACGGCAGAAAGAGCGCTCGTACCGAAAGGGTTAAACAATAAATGGGTCAACAATGAGGATAGGGAAGAAATCAAAAGGTTTCTGGAAACAAATGAAAATGAACACACAACAATCCAAAACTTATCC
>VMDR010030220.1:0-12463 GCA_007922815.1 Macrotus californicus
TATGAAGTTGACACCATTGCTATTCTTATTTTCATATAAGAGAACTTAGTTAACAATAATTAGTTTATTTGTCTAGGGGTGGGCATTTCAACTAGGAAGTGATGAAGTTAGGCTTGACAGGTTTCCTAAAAGGTTCTCTTAACCATGAAGCAATGTTGGAAGAAATTATCCAATACCACAAGACTGGAGATGGGGTAATCTGTCATGTTCAGGCAGGCAAGATTTACATCAGATTCGTACAAGGGAATATCATTTATTATCTTTCAAATTAACTCTGTGAGTATGATTTTCTAGGGCCCCATCACTATTGCAAAACACATGAAAAGCACTACATTTCTTTAATACATTTGATTTAATGACATGGAAATGGTAATTACTGTTGTTCATTTAGGAAACAGTATTTTTCCTTTGTTTAGTTTTCACTGGTTTGCCAGTTGAGACAGAGGATGGTGCATACATCCATGTATTTATCAATTTTATATTTCTGATAAGTTTAAAACTAAAATATTAAAGAAAAGCAATGGCATCTGGAAAGGAAAAAAACTGAACATGACGCCTTGGGCTATAGGGTTGGCTTGGTCCTTCTGCAGGGTTTTGACTTTGGGCAATACTGACCCCACCAGCTCTCACTGATTGGAATTGCACATGTACATTCACTACGGTTTCATGGTGACCTTCACTTAACAGAGTCAAAGTCTATCAGTTTTGCTTTAGTGGCATCGGTTGCCACACATAAACAAGCATATTTGACCTGAGATATTTTATATACAGAAAATATCACACTTTCATAATAATAAACACTCCTGAACACATTTCAGTGAGACAAACAGCACATAATTTGCTATTTGTTATAAAATGTAGGAGCTGATTGTACCTGACAAAGTTATAAGGTGACATTTTCCTGAAAAACTATCAAATTATTATTTAAAATGTTTATACTTTTTAAAAAATATATATTTTTCCCTAAATCCCTTGGACAGGATTGATTGTGGTCATCCTTCAAAGAAGAGACATATCAATATCCTTGTGATTCAGATATTTCTATCTTTCTGTTATAAAATACAAAAGTCCAATGTTACCTGGGGTCATGAAAGCAGTTGTTAAAATGGGACAATTCATGAGGCAGAAGAAGAAATTAAATAAAGAAATTCAAAACTACACTTTTATAAAACTTGAAAGTACTTTCTGTGAGCAATATTAAAAAATTTGACTCAGGGACAGTACTAAAATATGTATTATCACACTAATGAAGGACAACTATGATGCATGAAATGGCATGTGATGATAAAGTGATTTTATGAGTATATAAAATGGCATGCAGCAAGGTATATTCTAGGTTTTATTGTAGTATTAGAAGAACTTTAAGACACTTGACTTAAAATATTGCTTAGGTTATCTTTAGAAAGTGGCAGAACGCTTAGAAAAACCCACTCAACTAGAAACTATGAGGGTAGTTTTTCTACAGGGCTAAGCAGTCGTCGGCGACATAGAAATGCATGCCATTCCTACTACCAAATCAAATAGATGTGCAACTTAAATTGAAAAAAATAGAAGTTATATATAATTGTAGATGAATATTGATAAAAGTATGAGAAAAAAGATTATCAGGACATATAAGAGAAACGGTCACTTATAACAATCCTTTTTATAAGAATAGAAATATACTTTCCAGTTTTGCTTAAGAGAAATTTCAAAATTTTGTTACAAATGATCTATTTTGGTATATGTTTTAAAAGGTAAATATACTCAATAGATATTTGGACTTGTTATTTCAAATAATCTTGTTTTCTCTTCAATTAATTTCCTATAAGCTGTCTGTATACAACAAAAGCTCTCCTGAAAAATTGTGGTCAGAACAGCCATGCTGAAATTTTACGATTTTCTTGTCATTTTTAAAGCAGAACCGAGCAGCACCTCAAAGGTCAGGAGAGAAAGGTGGTGTGCGGGGTGCCTTACCCGTCGTAGAGATTACAGGACTCTATGCAGGCCCTGCCCCTGCTGAAGCGACGGCAGGACAGGCACTGGTCTGGCCCAGGTCCCCAGCAGCCATTGCTCGAACACAGATGGTTGCACACCATTCCTTCAGCAGCTGAAAAACACACCAGAATCAAGAGGAAATAAACAGAAGCTTGGGTCAAAACTTACAATTTTAATAGACATCTTCCTAAGTAAAGCCATTTCTTTAGGAGTTTGATTGAGAGAGGTCTACAGCCAACGGCTTTGGTTGCCTGTCTGGTGGTGGCTGTGACTCTCAGTGTCTGCAGCTTCTTCACATTGCAGGGCTCGGTCACTGTGTCTGTGAAGCAACAGCACACTTATAACAAAAGGGAGCAAACATCGGTTGTCTGTGTCTAAACTCCACAGAGGACATGCGACAGAAACTAACCTGCCCATTAGCAGAGGACAAACCATGCCTTTCTGAAGCCCACCCTTTGTTCCACAACTATACCAGACTTTTGGTTTCAATTCTATACAACAGCTTCATGGAGAAAGAGAACAAATGCTACTTGCTATAAAACAAAAACAATATTAAAAGAGGAAATGAATAGAAAAGCAAATACATGGACAACAAGAAGGGGAGAAGTAGAAATAAAATACTGTACAAATTTACCTGTGTCTACTGTACTCTGACTAGGCATTTTGATTTGCATTCCCCAAAGGATTAAATATATTGATAATTTTTTGATGGTGAACACCTTTAACTTAATTTTAATGTGATTATTTGATATCCATATGCCTTGTTTGGGGAAGCGTCACCCAATCTTATGTCAGTTTTGTGTTGGACTGATTGTTTTCTTAGGATGGAGGATTGAGAGTTCTTTCTGTGTTCTGTAAAGACTTTCAGTCTTAGCTTTGTCTTTTCCTACTTTGAACACTGGCTTTTAATAAGAACTTTTAATTCTGGTTAAGTACAATTTATCCACTTATTTTTTTATGAATTGTGCTTCGGGTATCATATCTAAGAAATCTTTGTCTAAATCAAAGTAACATAGTTTTTCTCTGATGCTCTCTGTTAGAAGTTTTAGGAGTGTGGGTGTCACATTTAGGTGCATGACCCATTTCGAACTAGCTAGTGTGTATGGCATTCTATTAGCCAGGGTTGTCCAGAGAAACAGAACCCGATTTTCAAATACTGAATTAGCCTTGTATCCCTGTAATAAACCCCACTTGGCTATGTTCTGTAATCAATTTTACATATTGCTGAATGCTATGTGCTACCTTGAGACATATAATAGTTCATACTTTTAATTTTTCTGTGGCCTAGGGTACTCTTTGTTCATATTTGGGTCCTAATCTTCAAACCTATTGTGCAAAGTGGGCAGATGGGCAGAGGCTCAGAGAGGCTGAGCTGGCAAAGGCCATGTGTGTCAGAGCCGGGGTTTAAGCATTGTCCTGCCTCCTCTCTTTACTACCCAATAGGGATGGAAGCCCCAGCTCCCTATTCTGCCTGGCACCACCTGGTGGGGAGGTGGGCATGGCATTACAACCTGGTGAAGGTGGGAAGCTGGGAAGCCTACACTTCTCACCCATTTGCTTACATGGGTGAAGCTGAATCCACAGTTTTGTTTTCGTTTTTTTTCCCCTGTGGTGTTTGGCTAGGGTAGAACAGCTATTGTCTAACAGGTTTTTGTCCTACTAGTTTGCACCTTTCCAGGCCCTTTTGAAGAGAAAACAGGCTTTTGTTGGGGGCTTTTTTGATCCGCATCTGTTGGTGTTTCTGAGTTGCCAGTGTCTACACCTTCACTTCTGGGATACATGAGACAAAAAGAAAACCTAACTCACGTCTGTGTGTTTCTGGGATTCTAGGTGCCAAACCTATCTTCTTTTTTCTCCCCACCTTCCAAAATTGTATTCTATTCTTTACATGTAATAATGTTTGGGGGTTTTAGCTGTACTTAGCAGAAGGACTAAAAAGTGTATCTACTTCCTCTTCCCAGAAACAGAAATCTAGTATACATCTTTAAGTTACTATGGTCTATTTCTAAGACATACTTTACCACTTCGGGCATACTCTAAAAACCTGCAAGTAGGTTGATCTATTTATTTCACCAACTCATATTAATTTTTTTTAGTTTGAAAACCTCTCACTCTTGTCTCTTCTCCCCCCTAATCCAAGGGTGATAGAACTGTACATCATGGGGGGGTGGAGGAAACCTGGAATTTATTTATGAAAAATTGTGTATTTATTCTTACATGATTATACTTCTGTAACCTTCGAAGTCTCTTCTTTTGATGAAATACACCTATTGAGAGGTCTTTCCAACTGCTCAAAAGAGTTTTTGAACTCCTCAATTTTGATGTCTTTCAGCGCTTCTGCTGTTTTTTGTTTCACCTCTTTCCCACAGGCAAAACATTCCTCTTTGTGGACTGCTTTCAGCAAGGGAAACAAACAAATGTCGCTGGGGGCGAAATTAGGTGAATACGGAGGGTGGGGTGCAGGGATCTTGATGGTTTTGGCCAAAAACTGCTGAACATGCAGCACAAAGGTATGGGCAGGTGTGCTCGTAAATCACCCAACATGAACTGGGAAAAATGCATTGAAAGAGTCTTCAAAAAATTCAGTAAAGCTGAACACAACCTCTCACAACAATGCCAGCTGATACCCTGATACAGATGTGTTCCTAGAACACTCACCTAGCAGGGGAAGCTTGTACTGGAAGGGGCCTGCTCCTAGAAGCTAATTCCTCTTTGGGGGGCCCCCTTGTATACAGAGGGGTGAAATCTCTCTGCTTTGATTGTCTGATGTATCCTTTGACATTACTTGGAGAGGAGGGTTTTAGCTTTCCCCAAGCTACCTTCATTTATGCTGCCTACTGCTCCCCTTAGTCTGTATTCAGATGCTCAATTGCGGAGCAATTTTGGATTAGGGAAACAGTGCCTGTTGGAGAAAAGCAATAGTAAACAAAAAACTACAGTGATCACTTTCTTTCCATTCATTCCAAACCACTAGATAATGATATTGAAGGCTGGTTGATCATTTCCTCCAAAGTGAAACCAAGGAAAGCGTCTCCACACAGCACAGAACAAAAGGCCAAGGATGCTGCCTCTCTGAAGTCCTTAAGAGAAAAGAAGTTTTTGACCAACCCTGAGAACTCAACAGCCCTCGGACCCCCTCCCCACATGGGAAGGAGTAGGAAGCCTGTTCAGTGGCTTACAGTACACAAGGCCATTATAAACCTCTCTAAAGAGACTTTACAAATGTAGTTATTAGGCAACCTTTAACTTTCTCTGTGTTTTCTCTGGAACCTGTGAAATAGACTTTTCTTTATCTCATCTGAATTGTCCCCGATCTGCTAAAATCTTATTGATGAAAGGAGACTTGACTTGGGGTGGTGAACACACAATACAGTATACAGATGATGCCTTATAGAATTGCATACCTGAAACCTATATAATTTTTTAAAGCTTCACCCAAGGATATGTTTATTGATTTTAGAGGAAGAGGTAGGGAGAAAGAAAGAAAGAAAGAAAGAAAGAAAGAAAGAAAGAAAGAAAGAAAGATCAATGTGAGAGAGAAATATTGATTGTCGCCTCCAAAATGTGCCCTGACCAGGGATAGTCCTCGAAACCCAGGAGTGTGCCCTCACTGGGATTTGAACCCACAATCTTCAGTTGTACAGGATAGCACTCCAGCCAAATAAGCCACTTGGCCAGGGCTGAAATCTGCATAATTTTATTAACCAATGTCACCTCAATAAATTCCATAAAAATAAAAAAATAACAGAAATATTAGAGAGAGAACACATTTTGGAATTTTGACCTTTTTGGATAATACTGAACTTACTTTCATTAAAATGTAGGCAAGTTTAAATAATGGGTCTTGTTACTGCACTGCACATGTAAAAACCTTAAAGCATGTGCAATTATGGCCAACATTTATTTTTTTTCTAGCTTTACTGAGATAAAATTACTTCTAATATTGTGTAAGCTTAAGGTGTACGATGTCATCTGAGATATGTATACACTGCAAAACAGTTACCACAATAAAGGTAGCTAATACATGTTTTATCTCAAATAGTTACCCATTTTGTTACTGTTCTGTTGAGAACATTAAACCTCTATTCTCACAGCAGTGTTCAAGCGTGCAACGAAATATTGTTAACTCTAGTCATCACGATGTGCCTTAGAATTCTGGAACTTACGCATCCTGTAAGGGAAAGTGTGTACCCTTTCATTTATGTGTCCTCATTCCCACCCCGCCCCTCAGGCCCTGGCAATCACTATTTTACTCTCTGCTTCTATGAGGTTGATGTTATATGTTCCACACAGAAGTGGGACAGTATATTATTTAACTTTTCTCCATCTGACTTAATTTACTTAAGATGAGACACTGAAGATCCATCCATGTTATCACAAAGGTAGGGTTTCCTTCTTTGTATGACTGAGTAATATTTCACCCTATCTATCTATCTATCTATCTATCTATCTATCTATCTATCTAATCACATCCGTACCCATTCATCTGTTCATGGACACTTATTTTGTTTCCATATTGTAGCTATTGTGAATAATGTGCAATGAACATGGGAATGCAGATATTTTTGAGATCCTGATTTGACTTCCTCTCTTCTGTTTTGAAAATAGCCATTCTAACAGGTATGAGGTGGCATCTTACTGTGGTTTCAATTTTATTTTCCCTGGTGAACTGTGGTGTTGAGCATATTTGCATGCAGTTGTTGGCCATTCGTATGTCTTTTCTGGAGAAATGTCTATTCAAGTCCTCTGCCCATTTTTGATCAGGTCTTTTTTGTACTTCAGTTGTATGAGTTCTTTATATCCTTTGAATATAACATTTTATCAGATATATAATTGGCAAATACTGGGTTGGCCAAAAATATCCATGTTTATTTTCATAAAATAAAAGGCAAATTTTCATTTTCAACATAACTTTATTTATTTGCATATTTTGACCATTTTGGCTATGTCCTGCATGGTATAACCTTGATTGTTCTCAATTAACATCCTGATTTTATCAGTATCAACTTCAACTGGTCTACCCGACCATGGAGCATCGTCCAACAAGGAATCTCCAGCATGGAGTTTAGCAAATCACTTTTTGACACATTGAATCAGTCACAGCACCTTCTCCATACATTGCACAAATCTTTTTTTGTGTGTGTTTCAGTTGCATTTTTATTCAGTTGCATTTTTACCTTTTTTGAAATAGTAAGGCATAAATGCCAAAAATACTGCATATCTTCTTCCATCTTCAATGCTGAAAATGGCTACACAAAAATTCACCAATTTTGATGTTTTTTAAATGTACACTAATGTGACAGCTGTCACAATACAATCTAACAAAATTGTTTCAAATGAAGTTGAAGACAACTAAGCACTACTAGAACATCTTACAGAAAACAAACAAACAGACTTTTTGGCCAACCCAGTACTTTCTCCCATTCTGTAGGTTGCCTATTCATTTTGCTTTGAAAATTTTTTGTTTGATTCAGTTCCACTTGTTTATTTCTGCTTGTTGTTTCTGCTTTTGGTATCATAGTCATAAAATCATTGATAAGACTAATATCAAGAGGCTTATCTTCTATGTTTTATTTTAGGAATATTAGATTTTTTTTGTTTTATATTTAAATCCTCAATTCATTTTGAGTTAATTCTTTAGACTGGTGGAAGATATGGGTCTAATTTCATTCTTATGTATGTGAAAGTCCACTTTAGCAAGCATCATTTTTGAAGAGACTTTTCTTTCCCCTTTCTTTGGCTCCCTTTCCAAATATTATTTAACCATTTATGTTCAGGTTTGTTTCTAGGCCCTTGATTCTGCTCCACTGGTCTATGTTTCTGTTTTTATTCCCATACCATATTGTTTTGATTATAATAGCCTTATAATATCGTGTCTTCACAGGAATTGTGTCTTTAGCTTTGTTTTTTTTTGTTTGTTTGTTTTTCTCAAGATTGCTTTGGTTTTTCAGGGTCTTTTGTGGTTCCATATGAATTTCAGTAATGTTCTCAGCAATGTTTTTTCTTTTTATTTCTGGGAAAAATGTCATTGGGATTTTGATAGGAATTGTATTGAATCTATAGATGTTTTAGGGTATTACAGATGTTTTAACAACATTTTCTCTTCCAGTGCATGGCCATAGGATATCTTTCCATTCATTTGTGCCTTCTTCAATTTCATTAGCATCTATTGGTTTCATCTCCTTTTTTTCTGATACCTTCGGTTTTAGCTTGCTCTCGTTTTCTAGTTCCTTGAGGTGTAAAATTAGGTTATTTGAGATCTTTCTTTTCAATATAGGCATTTATCACTGTAAACTTCCATCTTAGCCCTGCATTTGCTGTATCACGTAAGTTTTGGTATGTCATGTTTCAATTTTCATGTTTTGAGGCATTTATTGACTTCTCTTTTCATTTCATCTTCAACACAATGCTTGTTCAGTAGTTGTTAAATTCTACGCATTTGGGAATTTTTCAGGCTTCCTTTTGTTACTCATTTCTAGTTTCATGCCATTGTGGTCAGAAAGGATACCTGGTATAATTTCAATCTTTTTAAAATTGCAAAGGCTTGTCTTTTGACCTAACCTATGATCTATGCTGAAGAATGTTTCATGTGTGCTTGGAAGAATGTGGACTTTCATGTTACATGAAATGTCCTATACATGTATGTTAGGGACATTTGGTCTAAAGTCAAGTACAGTTCAAATCCAATGTTTCCTTACTGAGTTTCTGTCTGGATGGTCTATCTATTTTTGAAGGTGGACAGAATAATTTTGTCCATTATTCTCTTCGGATCTGTTTAGCTGGTCTGCTGTTGGTCACTTACCTACTTACAATTGGTGTATCCTCTTGATGAATTAATTCCTTTTGATTTTTAATGACCTTGGTTGTTTCCTGTCACACTTTTTACTTAAAGTTTACTTTGTCTGATATTAGTGATACTATGCCTGCTTTGTTTTGGTTTCCAATTTATGCTCTCTTTTTTGCCTAAAATAATTTGAGTTGGGACCTGGGGATGCAATTCTGATAGAGGGATACATGGATGGCAACAGTGAGGGCAGTGACAAAGTATTGAAAAGTCCTGGAATATTCTTAGAACACTGAGCACATTATAAACTACCTCTCAGAAAGCACACTAATTTTAAAAAAGTTAAATAGGTTCATCAGTGTGTTGCTGAAACTATAAAGTATTGGATTCGACAAAAAGTCTGTATGGCTTTTTCCATAAAATAAAAGATACACTTTTCATTTTCACCAATAACTTTATCGATGTGGATATTTTGAGTATGTTGGCAATCTCCTGCTATTGTCTTCTAGGGGGCAGAGGCCAGGGGTGCTGCTAAACATCTCCCAATGCATAAGACAGCCCCACAACAAAGAATTTTTTGGCCAGAATGTCAATAGTACCAAGAAACTTCACAAATCACTTTTGACATGTTCGATCAGTCACAGCACCTTCTCCATACACTGCACAAATCTTTTATTATGTGTGATTCAGTTGAATTTTTACCTTTCTTGAAATAATAAAGCATAATGTGCCAAAAATGTTGTGTATTTTCTTCCATCTTCAATATTAAAATGGCTGCAAAAAATTAACCAATTTTGATAAGTATTTTTAATGGACGCTGATATGACAGCTGTGACAATCCGATCTACCAAAATTGTTTCAAATGACGTTAAAGCCAACTAAAGCCATTGTACAGAAAAAGAAAGAATGGACTTTGTGGCCAACCCAATAAATAAAAATCAATAGTACAAATTTTTGTACTATCAAACAATGTATAAATGAGCATTGAATATGCCCTTTGTTGTCTTGAGCATGTTACGTTAGCACAAGGAAAAATAGATCACTACTTATATAATGCTTTTTTAAGTATATTCTTTATCTTTGTCTCCCCAAACTGTTACCAGACATATGACTTTAAGTTACCCAGCTGTGAATTTTCCTACCATAGATTTTTCTAAGAGAACAAATCCTTACAAGAAGTGAGTTAACAGAACAATGTTTTTAAAATATATTTCCGACTACAGAATAGTACAGAGAATATGGAGGATGTTATAGAGTACAGTGGAGCTTCTAAAAGAATTTTCCACAGACTCCTGCCTCAGCATGATCTGGAATGTATTAAAAATGCAGAATCCTGGGTTTTCACTGTTTGCATTAGCTTTCACTGTTAGACCACTCTCTGTGTTAAGTTTTCTAGCCTGATGCAACAACATGCTACAAAAGGGATTGCTTATAATAACAAAAATTTCTTCTCTTACAGTTCTAGGCTTCAAAATCAAGATGTTGGCTGGCTGGGTCTCTCTTGAGAGCTGAAAGTAAGAATGTATCTTAAGTCTAAGGCTCTCTCCTAGCTTCTGGTGGTGGCTGGCCATCCTTGCTCTTCTTGGCTTAGAGCTACATAACTCCATATATGGACCCTGCTATCACCTGGTTGTCTTCCCTCTGTGTGTGTCCTTACTCAGCTCTCCTCTGTGTGTGTCTGTCTTTGTGTCTCTTCTTTTCTTCTCATAATAACACGAGTTATGTTGGATTAAAAGCCCATTCTAATCCAGTATAAACTCATGTACATTTTAATTACATCTACAAGGAACTTATCTCTGTATAAGCTCACATTCATGGGTGCCAGGAGTTGGGACTTCAAAAACATATTTTTCCAGGGGAGCGAGGAGTAACACAATACAAACCACAATACTGTGGAAACAACAATGACTGGAAATTGGAGCCCAGACTTAAAGGTTGGGCTTTTAAATTTGTCAATTACTGATCTAGAGGCATGTCATTAAATGTTGTTGTTTGTGATAAAAACTGAGGCCGGCAGTAATCCTGGCTATGATTGCTGAGAGGCCCTTCATTCTTTTAGAATTCAGGTGACAAATAGAAGGGATGTAATTTCTGAAACTGTAACTGCTTATTACCCTTTTGATAAGAACACAGAGAACATTTCGCAGCATTGGTAGGAATTGGACACTGCGCTGTTTCAAATGCAGTAAGAACATCTTATTTTATTTTTTTTACAAAGAATAGTGTATTAATGTAGTACTTCAGTAATAAAAATAAAATCTCAGAAGTACAATTAAAGTTTTCTACATTCTGATTACATAGGAGAATGTCGATTTTACTATATTCTAACTTACGCACTTTACCATTCATACTGTGTTATGGCTTACTGGAAAGTGTGGTGAGTGTGGAGGGCTCCGTAATTGGTAACTAACTAGAGTGGTGCAACTTCTTTTTCTAAATTCATGTCAAATGAGGTAGATTCTTCTCCTATCCAATTTCAAAGGACATCAAAATTATAGAAACATATGATATACTTTGTGAACAAAACAGTGTTCTATATCACCAAATATTAGTCTCCTGAACCAGTATACTAAATCCATATTGTGTGGATATTTTTGTAAATAACTAACTCTGTTACCTGTAAAGCCAGTCTCAAAATGCTTTAACCATAAGAGAAAAGGAAAAACACTATAGGAGAGTTAAGTAGAGGCCTTTTCGTCATTTAAAATCTCAGGAGATTGTTTTTAAAGTCCTTAATATCGAGGCTGCTATTCATAGTGCTCCTATTTCTGCATATCTACCAACAGATGACACGCTACTTGCAAATGTGTGACTCACTACTTAGATAATACAAATTTTTCTTCTGCCTAATCCAAAAAGGCCTTTAATTTCTCACAAAATAAAAACAGTTATACTTTACAGGATTGTAGCAAATATTAAAGGAAATTATACAGATTAAGACAGTTGGGCATTGTTTTACTATTTTGCCCCTAAAAGACTGCAAAAACCTACATTCAGGAGAAGAGATGAATTGTGAAATAAATGTCCTAATCAATATCCTAATCAATTAAAGATTTAAAAAATTATGCTATACCAAAACTTCCAGGTGGGTTAAAAATTTCCAAACAGTTTATAAAGTACTAGAAGAAAAATCCTAAGACTATGGCAATATTATAATCATACAGGGAAAAGAAGAATCTTTCAATGAAATAAAAACACAAAATGTTTATTAAAAAACAAAAGTTTTTGTAAAAATTACCTATGAGAGGGCAAGTTATACATGACACATTTAAGAGACAAAAATTCAATGCATTTAATTTGTGATGAGCTCTTTCAAATCCAGAAGGAAAAGACCAACTCCTAAATTGCAAATGAAAAAACTCATCACTAAGTAATTTACAGGAGAAGAAATACAAATGATTAGGGGATATATAAATAACAGTCTCAATGTCAACCCAAAATATTCATTTAAAAGACATGTTTTCCATATTTCAGTTCACCAAAATTTAAAACTATGGATACTATCTAGTTTTGTAAGGAGGAGTGGAAATATCCCTGGCCAAACGTGGTTTAGGACAATGTACACTGGTCTAGTATTTGTATAAGACGATATAGCAATATATACCAAAATTTATTATGTAACCTCATTGAGACAACTTCTAATTCTTTAGCCTAATAAATGATTACATAGCACAAAGTATTGTATGAATTAGGATTTTTCTT
>VMDR010030221.1:0-12457 GCA_007922815.1 Macrotus californicus
TGCTTAATTTCTACCAATAAATATGACAATCTAGAAAAAATGATTACTTTTTAGGACACTATGAATGATTAAAGCTGAGAGTCAACAGAAGCACTAAATAAAACTAAAAGCAATAGAAGAAATGTACAATGCCCTCCCAGACTGGCCCTCACCCCTCCCTTTGCCCACACCCACACACAAAGGTATCAGTTTCAAACAGTTTTATGGACAATTCCCAGCAATTCTTCAAGGAAAAAAATGTGCAAATTAAATATACTTTCCATTCATTAAAGCAATTTCAAATCACCCCAAATCATCATGACATCGCTGTATTTCTGCTATCAAAACCAGGTACATACAAGGTGAATGCAAATTGTACATCAATGTTGTTTTTAAACACATGAGGTTAAATCCTCTAGTGAAATATTAGTGAGTCCAGTCCAAGAGTGAATGAAAGAGTCATGTGATATGATCAAGAATCTCAGGAATTCTCAGAAGGTCACATTAGAAAATCTATCTATGCTTTTGGTTAAACCTGGCAGATCGAACACCTCCACGTTTATCTGTGTTCCTTCTGAGACCCCACTAATCCACCTGCCAGAGAGTTCCACTGCAGAAAGCAGCAAGGACGAAAGAACAGGAGAGGAAAGAACGTCAAAACCAGACATCAAACAAGCATTTTAGAAGACAGGATATCCATGTATATGTGGTAGTCCATTTCCCAGAGTGGAGGAATAAGAAACATAATTGGACCCCTGTCTTATACCATATACAAAAATCAAGTCAAGATGCTTTAAAGACTTAAATGTAAGACCTCAAACTGTAATGTACAGCATTGGCACTATAGTTAATAACACTGTATTATACATTTGGAAGTTGCTAAGAGAGTAGATCTTAAAAGTTTTTGTCACAGGAAAAGTATTTTTGTGACTATGTGTGGCGATAGATGTTAACCAGACTTACTGTGGTGATCATTTTGCAATATACACAAATATTGAATCACTATGTTGTATGCCTGAAACTGATATAATGTTATATATCCATTATATCTAAATTTTATAAATCTGTAAATTAAAAAAAAAACACTAAATATACTCTTACTATAAGATCCAGGGATTGTGCTTCTTGATATTTACCACAAAGAATCGAGGAATTATGTCTGTACAAACACCTGCCCATGGATGTTTACAGCACCTTTATTCAGAATTGCACAAACGTGGAAGCAACCAAGATGGCCTCTCAATGATAAACTGATAATCTGTAGTATGTTAAGACAATGGAATATCATTCAGTGTCAAAAAGAAATGAGCTATCAGGCCGTGAAAAGACAGGGAAGGACTTTAAATACATGTTTCAAAGGGAAAGAAACCCAAAACTGAAAGGTTGCATAATGTTTGATTCCAACTATCTGACATTCTAGAAAAGGTAAAACTCTTGAGACAGTAAAACGATCAGTGTGGTTGCCAGGGGTTAGCAGGAGGGTGAACAGGCAGAGTTCAGGAATGTTTTAGAGCAGGAAAACCACTCTGAATGACACTGTGACGGTGGAAACCTGTCATTATACACTTGTCCATACCCACAGAATGTACAACAAGAGTGAACCTTAACATAATCTATGAACTTTGGGTGATAATGATGTGTCATTGTAGGTTCATAATTGTAACAAATGCACCATTGGAGGGAGATGTTGACAACGGAGGAGGCTGTGCATGTTTCGGGGAGAAGATATACGGGAAGTCTTTGCTTTCTGCTCAAGTTTGCTGTGAACCTAAAACTCCTCTAAAAAGATGTTTATTTTAAATATGTTTAAAAAAACCAACCTGAATTTGTAAAACATTTTGGTGTTGTTCTTGGCAATAATTTCTTGGGTTTGACATGAAATGCACCAGCAACAAAACCAAAAACAAACATGTAGGACTACATCAAACTAAAACAGTGAAGAAACCATTGACAGAGCTGAAAGGTATCCTACAGAATAAGAAAATATTTGCAAACCATTTATCTGATAAGAGGTTAATATCCAAAATATATAAGAATATCTCCTACAACTCAACAACTACAATGATAACACCACCACCAACAAAACAAACCCTTAATTTTTAAAAAAATGGGCAAAGGACTTGAATCAACATTTTCCCCAAGAAGACATACAAATTGCTGGCAGGTGTATGAAAAGATGCTCAACATCACTAATCATGAGAAATATGCAGATTGAAACCACAATGAGATATCACCTCAGAGTTGTTGGAATAGCTCTTATTAAAAGAAAAAGAACTAATGTTAGCAAGGATGTGGAGAAATCAGAAGGAGACCTTGTACCGTGTTAGAGGAAAAAAGAGGTACAGCACTGTGGAAAACAGTATGAAGTTTCCTCAAAACATTCCCACTCTGAGATATTTAATTATATGAATGGAAATCAGGATCTGGAAGAGATATCTGTACCTCCATGTTCACCTCAGCATTCACAATTGCCAAAGTATGGAAACAACCCAAATGTTCACTGGCAGATGAATGGATAAACAAAATGTAGACTATACTTACAATGGAATATTATTCAACCTTAAAAAAGAAGGCAATCCTCCCATTTGCAACAACATGAATGAACTAGAGAATATTATGCTCAGTGAAGTCAACCAACCTCAGGAAGATATATATTGCCTGGTTCCACTTACATGAGATACTGAAAACAGTCAAAAGCACAGAAGCAGAGAATAGAATGGTGGTTGCCAAGAATGGAGGAAAGGGAGATGGGAAATTGTTTTTCAGTGGGTATAAAGTTTCGGTTATGAAAGATGAGTAAGTCCTGGAGATCTACTGTAAAACATAGTACCCATAGTTAACAAACATGAAAAAGTTTTTGGAGATGATGGATATGTTCAGTATCTTGGTTGTGGTGATGGCATCATGAATGTGTGGGTATATCCAGATCCATGAAGATGTATACATTAAACATGTACAAATTTTGTATTTCAATTATAACTCAATACTTTTATAAAAAATTTATAAAATATACATTTTTAAATGTATATTTAAAAAATATAATTACACAGGGAAAAGTAGCAAGAGGCCAGTGAAAGGGTTCAGGTATCAGAGGTACCATTACTTCAGAAGACAGGTTGGGAGGTGAAAATCAAAACTGGCATAATGAGGCTCGCCAGTCTTCTAGAGGATCCATTCCTTACACAGAGCCCTAACTGGTTGTTCAAGTCTCCTTCCTAAGTGCGGATGGACACCCAGTGGATGCCTGATGGAATCTTTGAGAACAAACAAAAAATGGGGCAGGAACTGGGAAAAAATTAACTCTTAAAAGAACCTTGGAAGAAATTAATTCCAAGATGGAATTAAAAATTTATCATCCTCAATAATAGAGATAAAATATTAGATTCATTAAAACAGGGGGATTTCTTGCCACCTTGGTGACTTCTCTTCTTTTCCCGAACATATTGAATGGGCTCAGGCTGATCTCTAACCTCTTCTCCACCTGTGCTCCTTTCCTATGTAATCTCATCGAGTCCCATGGCTTTGAATACCAGCCACACATGGACAATTTCCAATGGACTCTCTTCCTTATATCTCTTTCCCTGGATTTCAGTTTTATATTTAACTATCTCCACTTGGATGACACTGGCAGGCTTTTCACACTTAGCCAAGGTAAGAACCTATCACTGACCTTTAAATCACCTCTTGAAAATGTCTCATTCTTTAGTTTTTCAAAATATAGGATTTAACAAATACATATAACACTTACTAAATACTACACTAGTCCAAACACTTATATAACTTAACTCAGTGAATCCTGCCAGCATCTATGAGGTATATGCCCTTACGATCCATGTTGCAGATGGAGAAATTGAGGCACAGAGGTGTTAAGAAATTTTTCTCAGATTATATAACTATTAAAGAACAGAATGAAGCACCAGGGTCCAGCCCCTTTAATTACCACCCAATATTTCTATCTAGGCAAATGAAAACTTTATCCTTCAGTTTCTTTGACTAAAATTTTTGGAGTCTTTTATGGTGTCCCCTCTCTCACACCTAGCATTTATTCCATATTCAATCGTCCTTGGCTCTGCCATAGACCTGTATCCAGTGTCCCACCCCTATTCTTTATGTCCACTGCACCAACCTGGTCCCAGTCACCTCTGTCTCTTGCCTGGGCTGTTACAATAGCTACTAACTCGTCTCTCTTTTCCACTAGCTGTTCTCCAAACACCAAACAAGCAGAAGAGATATTTTGAAACCAATAACAGACTATTTCACTCTACTGAAAACCCTCCAAGGGCTCCCCACTTTATTTTGAATGCAATCTAAAGTCTTGACCATAACCTATGAGAAAACACATGACCTATATCTCTAGCCTCATTTCCTACTATTCCTCTTCTAGATCACTCTCCTGGGGCACTCTAACCTCCTTGCTTTCTTTGGCTTTCCAAATAGGTTCTATTTGTGCCCTTTCATTGGCTGTGCTCTCTGCTTAGCACATTTCTTCAAGAGTTTGCATAGTGGTTTTGGTTTTCCTCAATTGATTCAGGACTCTCATCAAATGATAGCCTCTAAGAAAGCCCTCCCGGGCATCCTGTCTCAAACATCACTCAGTCTCATTGCACTCTGTCCATGAACCTCGTATGGTCTTTCTTTTCCTAGGCTTACCACCTTCTGCCATTGTCATGTTTTTATTTATTCTTCTGTTTGGTTCGCTTGTCTCATCATTATATTCTGGTACCTAATTAAGGGCTGGGCACATGGTGTTGGGAAATATTTGAGAATGAATGAATAAAGTATTATATTAATATATAGGAGAATATGGTTAGAATTCTGAGCATATAAAAGGCATTCTTAAAAAAGACACAGGAGGATAACACCGGCAACCTGGAGTACATACAATTTTTGTAATATAATTTTTAAGCAAGGTGGAAAGGTAAAACTAGGCTAAAGATGAACCTATATAATTGATCTATTAAAAATTCATCAGAACAACCAGCTAACTCCCATAGAGGAACATACGGTGGCTGGTTCTCTGGTAGCCACGGCCAGGAACCCTGGATGAATAGCTGTTGTCAGAAGGTAGGGAGAGACTGAGTTGGAATCTTTCCCTCACTAATGGCAGACCATCAT
This sequence comes from Macrotus californicus, assembly GCA_007922815.1. Taxonomy (NCBI): domain Eukaryota; kingdom Metazoa; phylum Chordata; class Mammalia; order Chiroptera; family Phyllostomidae; genus Macrotus; species Macrotus californicus. Next base: position 5,095 of record VMDR010030221.1, read on the forward strand.
GAAGGCTTGATAACAGGAGCACAGACAGGTCAGAACCCACTGAAGAAAAATCTGATGCCTTCACTCTTCGATTTCGACAGATCCTAAAGAAGATCATAGAGACTAAAATGTTGATGGGTAAAGTGAAGACAGAAGCTGCCTTTTCACTTGCTGAGGCCAAGTTCATGGCAGGGAACTTTAGCACCACCATTACCCAGAATTTAAATAAAGCCCAAGTGAAGATTCGTGTGAAGAAAGATAATGTAGCAGGGGTTACTTTGCCAGTATTTGAACATTGCCATGAGGGAACTAATCATTATGAACTGACCGATTAAGCCAGAGGTAGGAAACAATTGACTAAAAGAGAAATTATGACAAAACAGTGAAACTACTGGTGGAAGTAGCCTTGCTGCAGACTTCCTTTGTTACTTGGGATGAAGCTATTACGACAACCAATAGGTGTGTCAATACCATTGAACATGTCATCATTCCCTGGATTGAACATACCCTCGCTTGTATCATCACAGAGATGGAGTTACATAGGCTAAAGAAAATACAGGAGAAGAAAAAGATCCTCAAGGAAAAATCTGAGAAGGAACTTGGAGCCATGGAGGGCAGCTGGAGAGGTGATGGAGCCCGCCAATCTTCTAGCTGAAGAGGATGACGAGGGTCTTCTGTATGAATAATCTTTCTTGCTCTGGTTCTTTCAGAAGCCCTAATATGGCTCCATTTTAGTTCAGTGGGTAGGTTTGGTTTGTCTGTTTATTTTTTGGCCTAAGAATTTCACTGGTTGTAAAATTTCCCTGGATGTCCACTTATGGGATTACCTTTGCAGAATCCTAATTTAGCAACCACTTATCACAGATGAAATTTAGAGAACCCGCCCAGGAACTTGTAGAATTTATTCTGCAGAAGAGTCACCCTACTCCATTTACATCTGTATTACAAGTGATAGGCTTACCAAGCATATTAGGAAATTCCCCTTAGGAACTGGCAGTGGTCTCAGGCCAACACAAATAGGCCATGTACTGCGGAAGCACCCTTTGTCCCTACCCACTCACATATCTTGGTGCTGTTGTCTGAGACAGCTGCAGCCATCCCTGTGTTACTGTGGTACTTCTCTCCTCAAGCTTTACGGAAGCCTTCACTTATTTTACTTTGCGCGACAGATCTCTATTCTGTCTCTCATGGAGCAGTTTGCCAATTTGATTGTGACTATGGTATAAACAGTAATATGTTTAAAAAATTCATCAGAGGGTAAAACAGAATGGTTTGAGGCAGGTCAGAAGTCCAGTCTAGAACAATTAGAGTCACTAGATAGAATACAAAACAAACAAACAACAAAACCCCCCAAATCCCAACTATTTGAACAGGGATTAGAGTTACAAAGCAACATAGGACAACTTTGGGCGCTGAGGAGCTATAGTTTTCTTTTTCTGGGGGGAATTTGCTTATTCTGGGAGCAGAGGCACAGACTCTAGGCCAAGGCCAAGGAATGCTGCTCTGAGCAGGGAAAACAGATGAGCTTGTCAGGGTCAGGCAGGGCTGGAGACTCAAAGGGCCCCAGGGCACAGCCAGTCCGCCTTCCTAAGATATTGGGTAAAGCTGTTCAGATCAGGAGGCTGGAGGAACGATGTCAAACATCTCTGAAAGCAGAGCATTAGTACCTGCAGGCCCACCATGCAAAAATGGCAATGACAGTTATTGTATGGTGAGGTCCAGAGAACCGGAAGAGAGAAAGATGAAGGCCCTGAAGGATGTGGTGATCTGGCTACAAGATCTGCAGTCCCTTTGCTCCCGAGAGCATTTGTCAATTCTGGACACAGCTAGCTGCTGAGAATCTGGACTTGGTGGAGGATAGAACACTATGGCCAGAGGACAAAGAACTAACAGAAGTTTTGATGTCACATGTGGTTGGAGGACAAAATTAGACTTCAAGGAAATGAAAAAACTCGGTTGGCTTTCTCCTCAACAACTTTTCTCAGTTTTAAAGCTGCATGAAGCAAGCAGCCAAAGACATGACAAAGCCTTGGAAAAGCAGGAAACTTGAATGCAGTCTCTCAGTGGAAAGCTCTGGATGTCCGCATCTGGGATCAGGGCAAACCAGGGATATATTAAATCTTATAAAAAAATCAAACCCATTTTGACTCATTTCATGCCTTGATTTACTGCAGGTAATACACTTCATTACTTTACCTGCACAGCAGGGGAAAGGGGGCTTCTCTCTTGAGGAAGATAACATCTGGAGGCTCTGTGTCTTGTGTACACACTGTCTCTCAATCAAAATTAATATATATATGTCAAAAGATGGAATTATAGGACAAAACCAACGAAAAAAAGATAACGGAAGCAGATGGTCCACAGATTGGAATTCATGCACACACAAAAACTATGATTAAAATGCACAAGAAAATGTATAGATAGTAAATAATGAAAATTAAACAATTCCACCAGAGAATTAGAACCCACAAATAATCATCTAATGGATATTTTAGACCTAAAAAATATAATTTCTTAAATTAAACTCAGTGATAGGGTTTAGCAGAACATTGGGTATAGAAAAAACATAAAATTAGTGAATTGGAAAATAAGAAGACACAGATCAATAGTGGATATCCAACTAAAGCACAGAAATTTTAAAAATGGAAATATCCAGAAAAGCATATAAGAAATATGTGAGAAACAGCTAAAGGATCTCATTTGGGGAGGGCAGAAGAAATGTTTGAAGAGATAATGGCTAAGAATTTTCAAAAATGGATAAAAGACATCAACTCACAAATTCAAGAAAGTCTGAAAACCCCAATGAGATAATTGCAAAACAAAAACAATTAAAAAAAAAATAAAATCTAGACTCATTACAGTATAATTGCTAGGAGAAAAATACCATAATCAGGGAAAAACTTCATGAGTTACAACCAAACCTCAAGCCATAACTTTGAAAGATGACAACCAATCATTCAACCAATCAATGACCATAAATTTCTGGCGTGGTGAGGCAGAATTAAAAAAAATTCTTAATACGTTTCAACTCCCATATGCAATCTAGCTTTCTGTTGAAGAAACTAAAAAGTTTGAAAAAGCATTTAAATATTATTAATCATTGAAGAGGTGGACACACTGTTAAGGATTTATTATGCAAAAGTGAAGGGGAAGGAAAAACTAGGATTAAGGGAATACAGAAGCCACTTTTGACTTCAGGGCATTTGCTGATCCCAGAAAAGCAGATCCTCTGGTTTGACAACATTAATGTGTAATAGGAACAGAAATGAAGTCTAGGGTCTGCACGGTGTGGGGAGGCTAACAGGAAGTCCAGACCCTGACCACCAGTCACATCTTCACCACGAGAATAAAGAACAGAGGACAGCTCTGGCCTGGAGTGCATACCCAGGAACCCACTCTCAGGCCCTGACCTTGTGTGAAAGTGTTCTAAGTTGGGTTATGCCCTCAGGGACCTGGATATGGCAAACAGAAATCCTTTCCAAAAAGCCTAAGTGTCACTGCAGGCCTAAATCTCACTCACAAGTAATTTTTTTTCAAATTCAATTGATATGGAATAACCACCCCCCCCCACCAGCACAATAAAAGCAACATAACCTTTGTGAATAGAGTGTGGAAAGGGAAAACCAATAATTGTATAATGGAGAAGCCTGCAAACACCACTTTAACTCAATGCTCAAGGACAACAGCCCAGGTGACGAGTTAAGCTGATATCTCCCTTGATGTGATATGTCAAGAAGGGCACTTCTCCTCAGGGAGTTTTTTCATGAAACCCATAACCCCAGTCTAATTATGAGAAAAACATAAAGATGGACCTAAACTGGAAGACATTCTACAAAATGCCTGACCAGTACTTTCAAATTGTCAAGGTCTTGAAAAACAAGGAAAGGCTGAGAAACTGTCACAGACCAGATAGAATAGGTGACAAGATGACTGAAGGCAGCCTGGTACCTTAGAGGGAATCCTGGTACAGAATAAGGATTTCAGTGGAAGAATGGGTGAAATTTAAAAAGTCTGTGGTTCACAATGAGATATTACCTCCCACCTGTCAGGATGGCTATCATTAATAAGTGAACAAACACAAGTGTTGGCGAGGATGTGGAGAAAAGGGAACCCTCATGCCCTGTTGGTAGGAATGCAGACTGGTACAGTCACGGTGGAAAACAGTATGGAGGTTCTGCAAAAAATTAAAAATGGATCTGCCTCATGACCCAACGATTCCACTTCAGGGTATATAACTGAAGAAACCCAAAACAGTAATTCAAAAGAATATATGCACCCCTATGCTCATTGCAGCGTTATTTACAATAGCCAAAGAAGTGGAAGCAACCCAAATGTCCATCAGTAGATAACACAACTGTGGTATATGCATGCAATGGAGTACTACTTGGTCATAAAAAAGAATGAAATCTTGCCATCTGTGACAGCATGGACCTGGAATGTATGCTAAGAGAAATAAGTCAGTCAGGGAAAGACAAATACCACAGGATTTCACTTATATATGAAATCTAAAGAAAAATAAAGAAACAAAACAGAAACAGATTCACAGATACAGAGAACAGGCTGAGGTTGCCAGAGAGGAGAGGTGCTGGGGGACTGAGTGAAACAGGTGGAGGGATTAAGAAATACAGACTGGTAGCTACAAAACAGTCACGGGCATGTAAAGTACAGCATAAGAAACAGTCAATAATATTGTAATATCTACATATGGTGCCAGTTGGGTATTGCAAATATCAGGGGGAACACTTTATAAAGTATATGATTGTCTAATCACTGTGCTATACACCTGAAGCTAATATACAATGATATTGAATGTAAACTGTAAATTAAAAAAAATTTAAAAAGATTTACTCATTTATTTTTAGAGAGAGGGAAAGGGAGCGAGAAAACGAGGGAGAAGCACTGATGTGAAAGAGAAACATTGACTGGTTGCCCCTCACATACGATGCCCAACCAACTGAGCCACACTAGTTAGGGGGTAATTAAAAAATTAAAAAAATCACAATTAGAGAAAACAAACAAAAAAGTCTGTGGTTTGGGCCAAGATGGAGGCGTAGGTAGACACACTGGGCCTCCTCACACAGCCAAAGGAAGGACAACAAATTTTAAAACAAAAAGCAACCAGAACTGACAGAAAATCGAACTGTATGGAAGTCCGACAACCAAGGAACTAAAGAAGAAACTTTCATCCAGACCCGTAGGAGGGGTGGAGAGGACTCGCGGGAGAAGACTCACGCGCGGGGTGGCTGGTGGACCGGGAGAGATGGCGACTGCAGACCGGGAGTCCCACTCCCTTGTGCAGATAAACTGGGAGGAACAACTGGGGAGCGAGACAGACCCTGCAACCCAGAGTTCCAGCACGGGGAAATAAAGCCTTGAAGCCTCTGATTGAAAGCTCCTGTGGGGGTTCAGGCGGCGGCAGCAGGAGAAACTCCGGACTCACAGGAGAGCTCATTGGAGAGACCCACAGGGTCCTAGAGCGTACACAAGCCCACCTACCCGAGAATCAGCACCAGAATCAGCACCAGAGGGGCCCAATTGGACTGTGGGTCACGCGGAAAGTCACTGAAGGCTGGCAGAGAGCGGAGCAAGCGCCATTGTTCCCTCTCAGACCCCTCCCCAACAAACAGCGTCACAACGCAGTGACGTGGCTGCCCCGCCCTGGTGAACACCTAAGGCTCCACCCCTTACTATGTAACAGGCACGCAAGACAACAAAAATGGCCCAAAAAAAGAACAAAGCTCCAGGAAAAATACAACTAAGTGACCAAGAGGTAGCCAACCTATCAGATGCACAGTTCAAAACACTGGTAATCAGGATGCTCACAGAATTGGTTGAATTTGGTCACAAATTAGATGAACAAATGAGGGCTACAAGGGAAATGAAGGAAAATGTACAGGGAACCAACAGTGATGGGAAGAAAATCGGGACTCAAATCAGCGGTGTGGACCAGAAGGAAGAAAGAAACATTCAGCCAGAACACAATGAAGAAACAAGAATTCAAAAAAATAAGGAGAGGCTTAGGAACCTCCAGGATGTCTTGAAATGTTCAAATATCCAAATCATAGGGGTGCCAGAAGGAGAAGAGGAACAGAAAGAAATTGAAAACTTATTTGAACAAATAATGAAGGAGAACTTCCCTAATTTGGCAAAGGGAATAGACTTCCAGGGAGTCCAGGAAGCTCAGAGAGTCCCAAAGAAGTTGGACCCAAGGAGGAACACACCAAGGCACATCATAATTACATTAGCCAGGATGAAAGATAAAGAGAGAATCTTAAAAGCAGCAAGAGAAAAGGAGACAGTAACCTACAAAGGAGTTCCCATCAGACTATCAGCTGATTTCTCAAAAGAAACCTTGCAGGCAAGAAGGGGCTGGCAAGAAGTATTCCAAGTCATGAAAGGCAAGGAACTACATCCAAAATTACTCTATCCAGCAAAGCTCTCATTTAGAATGGAAGGGCAGATAAAGTGCTTCTCAAATAAGGTCAAGTTCAAGGAGTTCATCATCACCAAGCCCTTATTATATGAAATGTTAAAGGGTCTTATCTAAGAAAAAGAAGATAAAAAATATGAACAGTAAAATGATAACAAACTCATAGTTATTGACAACTGAACCTAAAACAGAAACAAAAACAAACTAAGCAAACAACTAGAACAGGAACAGAATCACAGAAATGGAGATCACATGGAGGGTTATCATCAGGGGAGTAAGTTGGGAGAGAGGGGGAAAAGGTACAGGGAATAAGAAGCCTAAATGGTAGGTAGTAGACAGGGGGAGGTTAAGAATAGTATAGGAAATGTAGAAGCCAAAGAACTCATATATATGACCCATGGACATGAACTAAAGAAGGGGTATGTGGGGGGGGGAAGTGGTGTGCAGGGTGAAGGGGAGTGGGGGGGAAGATGGGACAACTGTAATAGCATAACCAATAAAATATATTAAAAAAAAGTCTGTGGTTTAATTAACACTGATGTAACAATGTTGATTTTTCAGTTTTGAAAGAAGTGGTGTAAAAGGTTAATATCACAGAAAATGAAACTGGATGTGTAGTATACAAAAACTTGTGTAGTTACCTTTGCAGTTTTCTGTGAATATAAAAACAGTAGTTTCTTTTAAAAAAATCTTTGTAAGTGAGGACAGCAGAAAAAGTAGAGAACAGGGACAGGAGCACCTCATTCATTGAAAATAGCAGATGTCAACTATAAAAACTTCTTTAATCTGTGTAAGTTTTCATATTAGAAAAGAAAACCTACAGCAAATAGCTTCCACAATTGTACAATAAAGAAAGCTTTCTCTTTGGGATTAAGCTTAAAATACAGATGATACTAGCATTACTCATATTCACCATAATACTGGAAATTTTGACCAACACAATAAGGCCAGAAA
>VMDR010030222.1:0-12467 GCA_007922815.1 Macrotus californicus
ACTTGATGGATATCACATTCATAATTCATTATGCAATGTGAAGAATATTCAACTGAGGAATAATACAGAAATTCTAAAGATTTTGAAGAGGTATAAATATTTAAACTGAGTTCCTTCAGCAGAAGAGGTCATGTATTATTTATTCAGCAGTTAAGGTGGTGCCTGTGCGTAAAGGCTGTTGAGTACAATTTAGAGCAGTCTCTTCCCGGTCGTAGTGCTGAAATTTGGGTGCTGCATTCTATGAATTTTATGTTTCTGCTTGCCACATTTTGGTTGTATTAACAGGTTGAATATATGCTGTTTATGGAAATGTTTTGTCCTTAGCTTTTCATTAGTAGGAATGCACGGTGAATTTTTCTTGTAGTAGAACAGAATTTGAGCTCGGTCACCCATTTTCTCTTACCCAGTTCTTTTCATAACCAGTTGAATATATATTCAAGACAACTGTAGTTTGTGTTCTTGAAAAGGATTTTGTGTGTGAGGACTACATGGTAGACTTGGAGCTATGCTCTCATTAACTCCAGGTGCTCACCAAGTGACTAATTAATCATTTAACACCTGCACGCTTCAGACCATCACGTGCACTTTCTTCTTCCAGTCTAGATCTGAGTCATTCTAAAGTCCAGGAAGTTGGAGATCAGTTTAAGCTACTCCTTTGCTAGTGGAAGGTTATTCATTCACTGTCACACATTTATCTCTAGACTGTCTGCAGGGTGCTGAGTGAACAATCAAGGACTTCCCAGAGGAGTGTTTCCCAGCGGACACATATCCATCCATGCCCTCACATGCACATGTGTGCACAGACACACGTACACAGAGCAACTGTAGCATGTCATGTTGAAGGACAATGAGTGAACTGCTCTCTTCATCTTCTTTTCAAATGTAACTTACTTTATAATACTTTTTCTCTGACTACACCAACATCATCAGAAGCAGAATCAGGCTTTAGACGCGATGGCACATCTGCAGATGTTTGGCACTCTGTTATCTATTGGTTTTTGTTTACATATTTCTCCTTTTTCTCCAACTGTGCATTTAATGGATTTGTATAACTTAAATACAAGGGCAAGATATCTATACTTCATGTTTGTAAATATGCCTCAGATTGTGAGTTCTTTCAGGTCAGAGACTGTACATTACGTATCTGTATCTCACTGCCTGAATTTGAATCCAGCCCTGTTACTTACCAGCTTTGTGACCTTGGACAAATGATATAACCTCTCTGTGCTTCATGTTATATATATGCATGGTGGGGCTCATGTTCTGTCTCCTGGGATTTACTTTTATTTTTGATAGGTTTATTGAAATACAAAATTTACCCATTTAAAGTGTAGAAGCCAGTGTTTTCTAGTATAGAGTTGTGCAAACATCCCCACAATCCAATTTTAGAACATCTTTATCACCCCCAAAAGAAATCCAAGTCACGTCAGTAATCACACCTCACTTCAGCCCATAAGGTTATATGAAGACTAGATAAGTATATGAAAAGCACTCAGAATATCATCTGGCACCTGATAAGTACCATATAACTGATTGCTAATATTATCCTTCATGTTATTATTATCACTATCATCACACTTACCTTTTTACTCTCAGTCAGTACAGTGCCTGACATTTCCTAGGTACTCGCTGAATAAGTCAAAGACTGAAAGATAGTGGAAGACACCATTATTTCTTCAACCTTCTAACTCATGGTGAGAGAAATGCCCTGTATTGTGTAGTATGCAGACATAATCCAAGGCACCCCAGAATCTTTGTTAGAGCACAATACTTTAGTGAAGAAAGGTGTTTTAATATGAGCTTTTATAATGGCTTTACGAGATGGTGTTGTGCTATGACCAAAAAAAACATTAATCCCAAACCTCGAGGGCTGACAAGCAGACTTGTGACCTAGGAGAAGCCGCAGACTCCGAGCCTGTGTAGTTAAGAAATCGGATTCCCTACATGATTTCTAAATTTGCTTTTCTTTCTAACATCCTGTGATATTGCCCACCAATATATGCATGAGAATTGTATGTCATTTATATATTGTAACCTAGACACAAAACCATAAAACAGATTTTTATGACTTTATTTGCTACAGTTCCCAGAGTGTTTTGTGTTCCCAGAGAGAACATAAGCATGGGTCATCTCCATCCTCTGGCTTCCGCCTGCATATAGGATAAAGTCCAAACTCCTTGGCAGAGCACGCAGGACTCTTGTGGGTCTCTTTGACTGTGGAATAGTCATGCTCAGTCCCCTGGGAGCCATACAATGGATGTTAGTTTGGTGAATTACCCAGATCACGATGCCTGCAGGCTAGCAGGACTGTTATGCAAAAAGCCCTCTGCCCCCCTGGCCATGATAGGCCATCTCTCTCCCGGAAATGTTCAATTTTGAGTAGAGAGGCGGAAGGATTGAAAGTGGTGGTGGTTTGCTTCAGCCACGTAGTGCAGATTTTGTAGCTGACTCGTATTGTAGATGAAGGCACTCTAAAAACATTGTCTATTTGCTCCTATTACCTGAATTCTTTTAGCTGTCCTGGAGCCTTTCAGGACATAATGCTTATTCAATACTCTCTTTGCTTTTGAATGTTACCCACCTCCTTTCAATAAATTGTCTTCTCCTTTTTGTTCTTGACTTTGACTTAAGTTGGCAAGACTTTGTTTCTCCTGACTCAACAAAACTGCTGACCAAACAAAACTGACTCAGATTCTTTCCTGACCTGACATAAGTCCAATTTGCTGGATCTCACCTTCTGACTTAGGTTATATGTGTGTATATATATATATATATATATATATATATATATATATATATATAGCATAATAATAGTAATAATCCTGTGTAAGTTTGTACGTCTTGGCCATTATGATTAACATTACCATTCTAGACATTAGTGAGCATATATAGGAAAAAATAGTGAAGCTAAAAGATTGAGAAGGTATAGAGGAGTCAGCTGATTGTACAAAGAGATCAACATTTATTCACTTAAGAAATCATCACCGAGTACTATGTTGTGCAAGGGGCTGTTCTTTGTCACCCTTCTCTTCGGTGAGCGGAGACAGGCACAAGGTATACCTTCAAAGGTATTTGCTTGCTTTTACAATTCTAAACAAATCTCTGCCGTAAAGTTATGCTATGACCGTTTGCCTCTTTCTCCTAAAATCTGAAGGGAGAGAAAAACAGTTTGTCCATTGAAATCTTTTTCTTAGTTACAGTCGCCCTATGGATTTGTTCCTTTGGTTAGCTCTGCGGGACCCCTTTCACCTCTCACCTCTCAGTTTAGCTCTGAGTGGAGGTTGTACCATCCTTGCTATGTCAAGTGAGGTGAAGCCCATTAAAAGAATCCTTGCACTTGGAAGCTGTGCTTAAATGCACCTTCTATGAAAGTATGAAGGATCTGACTTTTAAGTTAGGGCTGGCTCTCTCAATAACCTTCCCACATAACCCTAAGAGCCTAAGCATTAGGTACTGTTATTCTAATTTAAATGATAGAAGAATGAAGAATAGCAGGGTTCCTGTAAGGTTTTTTTAGCTAGTGGATGGCGAGATTCGAATCTAGACAGAGTCATTCCTAGGTCCTCAGTTACAAAAAAAAAAAAAAAATCCCTAATTTTTTTAGAGATTGCTCACCGGAAGCAGAAAAGGTTTTCCTAAATCTAGGTTTTCCAGTGACTGTGGAAAGTGAATTATTTCATAGCCTCAGTTTACCAGGAAGCCAATGACTGTCAGCTCAGTTCCAACTTTGTAGGGCTTTCAAATGGGGACTAGCAAAGCTGGTCTTTTCAGAGAGACTGACATTAATTCAAAGCCTGCTGTGTGTCAGCTGCTGTTCTGAGCCCTCTCACAGATAGCGTGTCGTGGAATGCTCACAAGTCTGTGGGTAAGAATTCCTGCCCACGCTTTACAGATGCAGACACTGAGGTGTGGGGAGTGGATGTCACTTGCCCGAGGTCACACTGTTGTTAGGTAGCTGAGCTGGAACTCAAATCTAGGCCCATCTGACTTAAAACTTTATCTCACTCCTGGTGTTACCCTTATAATTTAGGCATTTATAATTTTGATCTGTCTTTCCAACATGGTTAATGGCAGTATGGTAATTGATGTGTATTTTAAGGAGCTGAATGTTCCATGGAGAATTTCTTGAGCTTTGTTCTTACCACAAAATATTAGTGAAGCAAATGGTAGGAATTCTTGCCAAACTCAAATTGGGGTTATTCCCCTTATGTATTTTTTTGCACATGGTTGATTAGCCATTATAACCATTACATTAGCATTGAATAACCAATGTATTCTGGTTACAAATGTGGAAAAAATATAAGAAAAAGAATCTGTTAGCCAGTCAGCTCAGTATATCATTCTATTGAGAATTTTATTATGGGTTATTTTGAAAGAAAATGATACTTCCGAAATTCTGAACTAACTTTGGCTTTCTTACTAGAGTACAATTGACCTCAGTTTAATGTTAGCTATTATTAGCATGGAATGCCTCAGTCATATTTCTGTGTTTGTGAGCACAGTGCAGGTAAAGGTTCTGGTTGCCAAGCACTTTGAATGGAGCCCGGAGCCTAATAAATGCTATGGAATGAATGGCAAGGATCTACTTAGCCTGAACTATGAAACTGGCAAAGTTTGGGTGCTTCCTTCCTCTTCTTGACCTTCTTTTTCTGCCTTGAATGCCTGATCATCCCTAGCCCCTACCTGCTATTTCTGTTTTCCGAGCCCTGAGTAAAATACTCTTATCATATTAATGCTGTGACTTAGAGTTATCTTTTTTTGAGAAGTTAGAAATAAGACAATCTACATGGTAGGATTTTACTATCCACAATGGGCAGGCGGCCTCTGAGGCCTGTCAAACCCGTTTGGGAGCAGGCTTGATGATCAGACAAGCTCTGTAAGGGAGCAGAAATCTGTGCTCTATTCTTAGTCAGTAACATGACATTGCTTTTATTGCGGCAGGGCTCCTTCCTTTATCTTTCCTCCGGTCCCACGGTGGTTCTGTGCCAAAAGCAGAATCAGAGACCAGAGCACCTGCCACCTGGCGCAGGACTGGTCGCAGCGTGCTGCTTGTCTTTCTCTTAGTGCCGCGTGTGAGGTTTTTTCGTTCTCTCTCTGTCTCTGTGTATTCACTTTGGGCGGTACCTCCGGTCCGTGGACAAAATCACGGCACTGTGGAAAGGGTTATCAATGCTGAGAACTATTAATAATCACACAATATAACCTACACGGACGTCTTGTCAGAGCCCAGATGAAACACCTAGATAATTTCCTAACATTTCATTTAGAAACTGGGATGTGTGGCCCAAAGTCCTCAGGTCAAATTCTGGCCAACGCCTGCTTTTGTACACCCAAGAGCTAAGAATGGTTTTTGCATTTTTAAACAGTTGAAAAAATCAAAAGAAGAATAATATTTTGTAATATGTGAAAATTATATGAAACTCAAACATCAACAACCATAAATAAAGTTTCACTGGAACACAGTCGTGCTCATTCACGTACATATTGCCCAGGGCTGCTTTTGCACGATAATGGCAAAGCTGGGGAGCTTGGATAGAGACTTGCAAAACCTGAAACGTTTTTCTTGCCCTTTACAGGAAAAGTTTGCTGAATCCTGATTTAGTCACTCATCTGGCATTGACTAGGAGAACTGCCTGGAAATCGCTGTGGAGCAGATCTCTGCTGTTTGCCCTGGTAGGCATTTGTTTTCCCAGGAAGCTCTGCCAGCATGATTAATTGCATCAGTGGATATTAATACTGGACAATCAAGCTAATATTTGCCTGGGCTGCTGAGCTGTCTAGCTTGCCTGGTAATGGTTGTGCCCTGCACGGGAATAATGTAATAGAAATAGGAGGAGATAGAACTCCAAGTTAATATTATTAGTTTTCTAATATAATATAATTTTTCTGCCCTGCATTCATTTCAGTAACTGAGTTTAAAAACCATTATGGGTACAGAACAGAACAAGACACACAAACATGTTTCCTATTCATTCGGAAAATGTGAACAAATGAAGGCACAGAGAAATTAAACAAACTTCCTAGCATCACATCGCTACTGAATGGGAAAACCAGGCACCCCAACATCTTGTCACATAGTGTTGCTTCTTGTTAATGCAACTGCCATGTGTCAGACACTTTGAAGGATGCTTGTGGATTTCAGGCTGGGGCTTTTTTTTTTAATTTAAACTCATTTCCCTGGAAAAGAAATGTAAGGGCATTTAGCTAATGAAATTCGGTCTAATCTCACTTTCTTCTTTAGTAGGTAATGGGATTAATAGGATCTTGGGGGAATTTCCCCCCAACCCTTTCACTTGAGTGGATGGGATTGTTAGTAGATGAGGCTTGAAATTCATATTCAATGTGTCTATGGCCCCTAGATTTTTATCCCTAATTAGTGGATCACAGTTGCATACTCTGATTTTTTTTTTTTCCCAGAGACAAGACTCTCTTACAATGTAGGATGAGCTTAGGTGGTGACATACCTGTGAGCAAGCCATCCCGTACACATATTTTGCTACCAGTGGTTTGGCAGTGTGAGTTCATGGCTTTTGGACTAGAGTTTTTGCACCCCTAGGTGATGAGTTTTTACTCTTCTGAATATGTTGTCCCAGGCAACGAAGCACGTATTTGCAAAGTTGCATCCTGGGCAACTCCAAAGGGACTGTACTGCTTTAGAGAACAACACAAAACTTATGACCTTACCTAGTATGTCTTCATATATGGAAATCCACAGGGAAAAAAAAGAGGACTAGATGTGTGAAATTAAAGAGAATTAAGCGATTAAAGTTGTACATCCAAAATGTGTGTAAATTTAGTGCCAACGTTTCTTTTAATTGATTTCCAGGATTCGGTGTTGATTGTTCCACTATATTGATGGTGAGCCTATGTGCAATGTATGAATGAACATCTGATTAGTTTATTCAAGCAGAGTGTTTTCATCTTAATAGCTAAAATGTTTTCTTTAATTTATTCTTTGACTTTTGTCCACGTGTCTTGTATCTTACAGAAAATAATTTGTTGAATTGCAACCAGTTTGAAACACAGTGTAGTGAAGTTAGCTTATTCACAGAATGGCCGGGCGGGGAGAGGGGCATGCTTTACCCCTCCCATCTAGGTGAGTATTTACTCATTGGCCGAATGACATCATGATCGATACCACGTGTGAGGTGTCACTATATTTCATTTACTGAAGCCAGCAGGGCAAACGATCCTTCCTGCCTCTGCCCTGACTTCTGTCCCGGGGTAACTGATTTATGCTAACAATAATACAACTATTATGTTGATTAGTCATGCCAAAAAAATGACCAGGACAAACCTTACAAAAATCTTTCTCCTCCCTCCCTCTCTTCTTTTCTTTCTCTCCTCCTTTTTAACTGTTAATAGCATGTTTGTTCATCCTGTAAAAAGTACACTACTGTTGTTCATTTACTCTTATGCTCACCTGGGTAAAACAGCGATTAACTTTGAACACAGAGACAGGTGGCTGAGCAGACATTTTGCAAATCTGGTCAATCAAGTCTAGACTGGAAACGGAACAAAAAGGAGTACTCAATAGTATTAACGTGATAGGACAGACCTGCATTGCAGCTGTTCTCACTAAGCTCATTGAAGATATTTTAAATGGAACTGTTTGCTTTGATGAAACTGTAACACAGGATGTAGCATGAAATGGGAGAAGAGTGCCAGTCTCCAGAAGTCACACAAGTGATGAGAGTTTTTAATTTGCATGCTCCCCGCGGGTGTGATGGTCTCATGTTTGGAATGCTGTGCGTAGATATGAATGTGGAACTGCTTTGTATTTTAAAGTCTTTTGTGGGTTTAGGTGGCATATGTGTGCGAATGCGTTGTTTTTTCATTTCTAGCAAGATAAGCTTCGTGTGGAAAGGAAAATTCTGTTCAAGGAGGCAGAGCTCTCTGAAGATGGCATATAGAGCATATACATACATGCTCCATTTTTGATGTTCTTAACATGTCTGGATTTGGAGTGTACAGCAAGAGAGCCTAGGAAGAAGATAGTTTTATGTGATTTTGAAAAGAAGGGAATTATCCTTTTCTAACTCCCGAGGGCATGGTTTATTATTAAAATGGCCCCGTGCTATGCTGTTCTTTCTGTCTGCTTCAACGGAAATAAACAGACAAGGGCCTTATCAACATAAGAAGTGAAAGGACCTTGTCAGCAAAGAATGAGATGTGAAGAAAGTAAAAACCATGACTAAACAGTTTAGGTAATGAAAATTTATCATGAACTTTTCTTGGGAGAGTGGTTGCCCAAGGACATTTTTCATGTTGATTCTACTTCAAAAACATCTCAATGTCAGAATAATTTTGTGAAGCAAATTTTCCTCAGGAAGCAGGATATTGTCTCCGGGTTCACAGTGAGAAAAGATCGTCCCGTGAATATTGCAAGGCAGGGGAACTCGTGGTTAGAACGACTGGTTTAGCTGGAAAGGAATGAGTCGTTCGGGGAAGCGCCTTTGGCATTTGAGGACCAGGTGCGTCTGTCTGCAGCACCCACGTGGGACTGTTAGCCCTTGCATTATAAAACATAAGTCCCAGGAAGGAACAAGTGTTGCATGATCTTCTGTTTATGTGCAATGGACATCTTTGGTCTGTTCATATATTATAAAAAATAATGAGCTGGGTTTAACCTACAAAGTCATATGGGAATTAGGATGTACTTTGTGTGTTTCTATAATATAAATCTATTATTATATGTAATATATATATTCCTAAATGGATACTATCAAAGGGCTTTAATAATGAATAAAAAATATTTACACATCACCATCACTTCTGGGCATGTAAAAAAGGGCAACTGAGATGGGAGTCCAGTTCTCTGTAGTGTTACTCTCAGCTGCAGCACTCAGAGCTGGGCTCTAAACGTGGCTCTATTGCTGTGTTTTCTCCATAACTCTAAGACCCAGCAGTCTCAAGCTGTTGAAAGTGGGGTATGTCACTTAGCCACTCTGAACCTCCATCTTCTTTTCCCTAAAACAGAGAGTCATATGTGATGCATCAAGTTACTGTCAGATTTGATAAATTAATATGTATGTAGTTTCTGGCACATGAACACAAACATGTACACACACACGATTCTCTCCAAACCTTAAAGAATTTGAAAATGAGGTTTGTAATAGGAGGGTGTATTTGTAGAACTTTGTAGCACTGTTGAGGACTTGCATCAAGTGAGCTGTGGGGCAAAGAGAAGAAGGCGTCCATGCCCCCTTCCCCAGCGGACCATTGTCCGGGTGTAAGCCTCATCCTTTTGTCCTTGGACCACAGAAACAAGAGAAGTAGTAGTACCTACTCCTAGGACTGTGGAAGTAGAAAGACTTGAATCCTACCTCAGTCACTTCAAACCCTTTAAAGTGGGGCTGATAGCATACTTATGCTGTAGGGTGGCCAATAGGAGAGTAACATAAGTCAGTGAATATAAAATGCATACATGAATACAAAGAGTTTAGCACAGCATCTGACACACTGTAAATTCTCTGCTAATGTTAGTGATTTTGTATTTGAAATGCAAACAAGAATGACATAATAAAAGGCACATTAATGTGAAAAAACTGAAATTGAAAACTGAGAACTGGTCCTGGCTGAATAGTTCAGTTGGTTAGAGCATCGTCCTGATGCACCAAGGCTGTGGGTTCAATCCCTGGTCCGGACACACATAACAACCGATGAATACACAAAGAAGTGGAACAACAAATTGATATTCTCTCTCTCTCTCTCTCCAAAATTCAATCAATTAAAAAAAAGAAAATTGAAAAGTGTTGAAGAGGGTGGAAGCACTTGATTATATAATTGCTCCAGGGCTATGATTTGTCATTTGGAAGATGTGACCTGATAGGACATCATTGGTGGCATCCCAGGTGAACATAGCCCAAGAAATGCATAGAAAATGTGATTTGATGAACCTGTTGTTGAGCTGCAGTTCCTAAGTTAAGTGTAGGGTCTCCAGGAGCTGAGCTGGCAGCAACCACAAGAACTGCTGTTGCCTTAGTCTTCTTGCGAGATGCAAGTAGGAAAAAAATCTCTTTTAATTAGAATATCAAGGCCTCCTTTGCTATGCTATCAACATAGTTTTTCCTGAAGGGATATTCTAAGTAAGCAGATGCCTATCAGTGAGTCAAAGTGTGTGTGTGTTTGTGTGTGTGTGTGTGTGTGTGTGTGTGTGTGTGTGTGTGTGTACACAGCCCACATTTGCTGTTGCAGGAGAGATTTGAAAAGGAACAGGGAAATAAACCAGGGAGCAATGAGTACACTGACCCCACAAAATTTAAAAACAGAAATAGTAGAGACTGATTATGGAAACTAGAAAGAGAATCACACATTTCTAGTGGAGATTCATGTTCCATGATGCACTGGGTTTTGATAACTCAGCATTAGGATGGTGCGTAGTTCCTTTTCCTCCCTGCCAAGATCACTTCATTTTTGTCTGCATCCACATGCGCTGTCCCTTCCTTTTCTCAGGTTTCAGAAGAAGAGGTGCCCCTGGACTCTGCAAGGAGGTGTGCTCTGCAGGTCAGTCTTCCCACCCTCATCAAGGCCAGGACCCAGTACTTTTATTGTTTCCTCTTCCATCTGTATATTCAGCCTCTCTTGATTTTCTAACCTTGACATTGTAAATTGTACACATGCCCAAGCATCTCATAAATATTTTTTAAAGCTCCCTGTTCCTTTTGTTTAACTGACCTATCCTTTTCTTCCCCACCAAATCCATCCCCAAACCAGGTTCAATTTCCATTCACTTTTTAAAAATGTAGTTTACATTTTTACCAAAATGTAAATTTGATAAAATTTCAGTTTAAAGAGTCAAATAATTCTCTAAAGTTTTGCCTCTCTTTCAGCCCAGAGGTAATACACTTTTATTTTCTTTATCTTTGTATTCTTTATATTTCTACATAACGTGCTACTTCTTGATGTTTCCATTATAGTAGGCAACATTCACTTGACCACCTCTATGAAAGATGAGGATTTCTCTCTTCTTAACACTATTCTTCATACATATAGTTCCAAGAACTCCTTTCATTTCTAGTTATATATTAATTTTGTTGTCACATGACTGTGACTGTTAATCATCATTCACAGGTGAATCACATGGTTATATTTTCTTTCCTATACACATTTTTGTATTCCCTGGAGTGAGCAATTTTTCTGTCCTCATTTGCTGAGTTTTTTCAACGTACATATTAACTCCTCATCAGTTGTCTAAATCTGCCTCGTGTTCCAACACATCAGGGATTCTATCAGTTTCAGCTATCGCAGACTTCTTTCCTGGAGCCTCTGATTTGCTCCAGTTTGGGCTGGTTGTTTTCCACACCTGGCACACAGCTGTCCTCCTGGAATCTCTCTTCATCACTCAGGATTTCCTCTGCCTCACCCTTGAGGTGGATTCCCTGTTTCTATGCTCTCATTTTGGTAGAATACTCTCAGTAATTTCCGGAGGAAGAATGCATGGGGGATGTGTATAAATATTTTGGGTTCTTGAATGTCTAAAAATGTGAGCAGTCTATCATCAGACTTAATTGGTAGTGTAGCTGTATTTTGAGTCTAGAATTCAGAGTCAGAAATTACTTGCCCTTTGAATTTTAAAGCCATTCTGACATTGTTCCTGTGTTGTTAAAAAGTCCAAAGCCATTCTAATTCCTGATCTTTTGTAGGTGACTAATTTTGCTTATGCTTCATTTTATTTTTCTCTCTAGTCACTTTCTAGGAACATATGTTATTCACAGTGGTCTGAAATTTCTCAGAATATACCTTAATATGGATGTATTTTAATCTGTTATATTATTCTGTTATAATCTGTTATATTTAATCTGTTATAGTTTAGATATATTAATATATCTAATATATTATATTATATATCCACTCCATGGATGCTTTTTAAAATTTTTTTATTGATTATGCTATTACAGATGTCCCTATTTTTTCCCCTTTGCCCCCTTTCACCCAGTACCCCCCACTCCCTCTGGCAATCCCTTTTCCTTTGTTCATGTCCATGGGTCATATGTATAAGTTCTTTGGCTTCTCCATTTCCTATATTTGCTCTTAACAACCTCCTGACTATTCTGTAACCACCAATTTATGCTTCTTAATCTTTTCACCCTTTCACCTATTCCCTCAGACCCCCTCCCCACTGGCCATCATCCCAATGATCTCCATATCTATGATTCTGTTTCTGTTTTGCTTCTTTGCTTAATTTGTTTTTTAGATTCAATTGTTGATAGTTATGTATTTATTACCATTTTAATATTCATAGTTTTTATCTTTTTTTAGGTTCAGTTTTTGATAGTTGTGAATTTGTTGTCACTTTACTGTTCATTGTTTTGATCTTCTATTTCTTAGATAAGTTCCTTTAACATTTCATGTAATAATGGTTTGGTGATGATGAACTCCTTTAGCTTTGCCTTGTCTGTGAAACACTTTATCTGCCCTTCCATTCTAAATGATGGCTTTGCTGGATAGAGTAATCTAGGTTGTAG